>CACVBM020001159.1:0-100325 GCA_902728155.2 Microthlaspi erraticum
CCGAGAGATGAGTGATCTGCAGATGCTTTTTGTTACACAAGTTGCACAAGTATATGATCATCTGTCATTATCACACATGACTTTGCTAGATTTGAAAGCCAAGCAATAATTAAAGACTGGCAGGTGAGAACAAACTGTTGTTGAAAAACTTGAAAGCCCCAAATCAAAACACCAAAACACTTACAAGTGAAGTGGTTCGTTTCCTGCATTCTTCTTTCTTTCTAAAAATGATGCTAAAAAAGAAAACAGATGATCAAGTCTTGGAATCAAAAGATTACACTTGACACTTACTGAAAAACTGCATCTTCTTTCTGTTGGTAAAACCTTATTGACAACTTTTTTGAAAAGACAGAAAACAAAAATTCGCGCGTATCGAGGGAATACTTTTGCCTGGAAATCAACTCTTCTTTCGCATATAATCTCCTTCCTATAAGCCTCACTCATTTTTCTTGCATGTTTGTCCATGAAGTTTCCACATGGAACTGACATCATCATCATCTTCCTCACCTCTGCAGGGACTTGTAGAGCACAACAGTCACATACTTTGCAAGAAACCGGTGAGTGGAACCAAGGGCAACCACAGAGGGACCGCTTTTGCCCTTCTGCATGTAAAGATGGTTGAGAATGACATGCTGAGGCCTCGGCAACGGAGATGGAATGTCCGGGTTCGCTGGAGGCAAGTTCAGCAGCGTCATCTGCAAGTGCGGTGGAACCACAGGCGGTTCTTTGGAGTAGTCATCAGGTCCAAGAAGCAAGTTGCTGTAACTAGCCTCTGGTGATTGCGGTGGCTCAAATCCAGATATGCTCTGAATGTCTTCAGGCACATAGTCCTGCACAGTGCACACACCAAAGCATATAATCTCTGAATGTTCTCAACCTACAACAACCACCTAGTTAACCGGTTTAGGTTACCTGGAGGTCCAAGATGTTGAAAGTGTTTCCAGCATCATCTCGAGCCATGGGAAGCTCAGGGGCATGCCTCCACTGTCCATCGACAATGAACCTGTACTCATAGACGCCTGAAGGAAGCACTTTCATTATCGTGAAGTCTTTACCAGATCTCTGCAGACGGCTTCTGATCAAATCCCAAAACAACAATGAGAGAATTTTTGAAATGAATTTAAGGAAAGTATTGATTTTTTAAAAAGCAACATTTCACCTTGTTTTCCAATTGTCCCATGATCCCTCAACGGCGATTTCTTTGCCTCCGTGGCACCAAGTGATCATCGTTGGGATGCCTTGCTCGTTGCAAGCTTCTTCGTACAATGAAGATGGAGTTTGCATCCACGATGGGTTTGGGATGTGGATTTCATCTGGTCTTTGAAGTGGAAGCTCCGGAACCTTTTTTGCAGAAAGACGCAAACTTTAGCTTTTTTCAGATCTCTCCGATTTCTGATTTGGAGATTGAGATAGCGAAAAGGAAAGTGAATCTGGAAAAATTGAGGGAGAAAAAAACAAAACCTGAGGAGCGAACATGAGAGGGGATTGGGTGGCGCGAGGGCTGTGAGGAGGGGATTGACCCATGAGCTCAGGTGGTGCGGCGTGGTGGTTACCGTCGGAAGCGGCGGACATGGCTTCACGAGCGTCGTCGTCTTCAACCGCAGATGCGTTGTTACTATTCGCGTCTTCTCTCGCGTTCACGTTACCCATACCCACACACACAAACACACACAAAATGAAAAAAAAAAAAGTAATCTTCTTCTTCCTCTTATTATCTCACCGGATCTCTCTCACCACGAATTCATGAGTGATACAAACACTTGATTACAAAGGACAGGCTCTGTTTTTAAAGATTCGTGCTTTTTTTGGTAGCAATTGATCAAAAGAGTAGGGACGGAGAAATTTAGGGGAAAATATAAAAAGTTCCCCTGAGATTAGGAAAGAGAAAAAGGACACATCTTCTGATTCAACTCAACACTCCACACAAATATCAAATCGATCGAACAACCCCTTTTGTATTTTTATTTTTTGATGTTGTTTTGTCTCTCATCAATTGTTCCATACACTCTCCATCTTCCCCCACTTACTCTTTCTCTATCCCAATCTCTCTTTACTTTCGTCGCTTAATTTTCTTTATTGCATTTCTCACCCTGTAATTTTAATTTGGTTACAATTACAACCCCCATCTCACACTCCCGCTTACACACACTTGGACCAAATAGGAGCACACTAACACTGTGTGTAAACTTTGAACGAGTAAGGCTTTGTGTTTTGTGGTCAACATCTTATTCCATTTATTTATTTGCCCACCAATTGAATTTCTTTGGCACCTTGGCTTGATATACATTTATGTTAGGTTAACAACAGAGAGAGTAACAGATTTTATTCGAATAGTAGATCTTGACCCATGCTTGAGAAGCACGGATGTTATAAATTTTAATATTTTTTTTTTAAATATTAATATGATAATTACGTAAATAATAGTATGTTTGTTGTATATATTGAAGAATTAGTATTATTTGATTATTTAGTATGATATAAAATAAATATATGATCATTAATTTTTGGGTTACCTATAGACTAATTGGGCTATAACGGTAACAGATGAGGACTTTTGTTTGTAAGATATTATTGTCTTCATGGAACAAGTTTTGTTCTAACATATGTGATTTTTTTTTTCTATAATGAGACTGATAATTATTGATTTTGTCGATATTGTTAATTTTAAGTGATTTAAATTTTCTCGATCATAGATTTTTAAAGTTCTTGTTTTTTTTTCAAAGAACAATAAATATGTTATTTTGAATCAAGAATAATAAATTTTCTCGATCACTTCATTAGATTTCTAAGGTTTTATTCCTTCTTGGGTCTAGGCTTGGGAATAATGGGTACTCGGATCGCTTTCGGATCGGTTCTTTCGGTTCGGGGTCTAACCGTTATTTAAATTATTTATCCAAATAGGAACCGCTATAATTTCGGGTCGGTTCTTCTCGGGTTCCGGGTCTAACGGTTTTCGCTTGTAAATAACTGTAAAATACCCGAAAATTTTGGATATCAGTCGGATTTGGGTATTTTCGGGTTTTTTTTACCCGTTTGTATCCATTTGTACCTATTTGTACCCGTTTTAACATGATTTTATCCGAATTTCTCACTTTTGAACCATAAAAATCCAAATTAACTTCATCATATTTTAATAAGACAGAATCGGACAATACAAGTATGAATTTTGAACTTTCAAATATTCAAACACTCAAGGTTTAAAACAGCAAAGAGACAAAAACAAAAGAAAAAACAAAACATAAGTTTCAAAGTCAAGAAACAAAGAAAAAAAGTCGGGTCTAAATGGGTATCCACGGATAAACGGATAATAAACGGAACCGACCCAAAAACCATGGTTATAGAAAAAAAATAACCAACATGTGATTTAGTCCTAAATGGATAGTAACCAGAACCGGTTTTTTCGGATCGTTTCTGGGTCGGGTTCTTCCGGTCGGTTTTTATGCCGAGGCCTAGGCCTGACTACTGATGATGGAAAGTGTAAACGAATAATGACTAAAACATCATAGAGTAGTTAAGCGTATCTAATACGTGTGTTTCAGATATGGAGAGTGGAAATGGGGACTCTGATGATTTCTGAATGGTTGCATGCACCGCTCGGTATGGAGCAAACTTGTATTCTTGTTACTTGTATTTGGTACTGTGCAAGAAGTGAACCTTTTACTGTTTTACATGATAAATAAAGTTGAATGGTAAAAAAAAATCGGGCCTTTTGGGCCTGTAATTCTGTATAGATGTTCTGTTGCAACATGAATGGCCTTGAGAAAATGAGTTTGAAATCGAATTGTGGCAGCGAAGAAGAATCATCGCAGGCGAAAGCTCTGAAGCTTGATGATAATGAAATTGGATGAGAGCAGAGAGAGGTGATTGTGGACAGATGGTGAAATCTCTATCCCGATCGAGATTTCCCTCTGTAATTTCTCCAATTCCGCTCGGCCTACATCGCAGTCTCATGTAGGAGACGAAGTAAGAGTGGAATCTAGGTGCGTCATTATATATACGATGTCATAGCTGTGAGGTTCGAGACCATGGAAGTTACCGATGAATCGATGAACAAGACAATGCCAGATTGTGTGGCTGTATCGACAATTTTGGTACAGATGTTTCGATTCGGGAAATCGAGATACGTTGCAGAGAATGGATAGCAAGCTGATGATAAAGGGATTTCGGTAAGGCGAGGACCTGATTAACCAGCGAAAAGGAGCCAATGACCAAATCGGAAAGCACTTGAGCAGCCATCTCTCAACTAAGCTCTGAGAAACGTTGCTGCCAGAGATCCAGGAACCCAGACCTGTGCCAGAGAGATTATATGGTATCTTTTATTAGTCTTGATGAATTGCATTTAGTAATTCTCTCTCTCTCTCTCTTTGGAAATGTCAACTTGTCCAAGTGGTCACCAACTAACTAAAGAGACGACTAATTTACGCCAACGAACTTGTTGATCCTTTCTCAACTCTCAGCAGCCAACTACAGCTCTACATCGTGGTGAATTTGAAAAACCCTTCTTGGATGGAACCAGTCGTAATCTGAAGCTTCTTTACACGCTAACAAGAGAGAAACCAATACAAAAAAAGCGAGTAAATTTCACTAGGATCATCTTCTTTCCTCTTCTCTCAAAAGTCAAAACTACTCCTTCCTCGCTCGTCTTACCGGCGATATGTTATTCATTTGAGTCTGCATCGGATCAGCAAATTTGTGTTCGGTTCTTGAATTTTTATTCACCAATCAACAAAACTTTAGAGGGGGACTTTCAGTGGAATTAACCATCTTTTTTTTATGTGTTTGTGCTAGGCATGGAAGTAGTGATTTTTCGTAGAGATGATGATGAAGTGTTTAGATTGGTTAAAGCACTTGTCGACAATTCTGTTGACTTGTTGTGATGCTGATCTTCCACCGCACAGCAAGACACTTCTGAACCCTAAGGATGTGGCTAGAGGCACTGTGTGTATGTCTCTACTTTTCCTAACTTTACTGCTTTTGAATTTGGTTATCACAACTTAAGTCAATCACAAATTGCAGTTACTGTGAATGAGATTGAAGCTCTTTACGAAATGTTCATGAGCATCAGCAGAGACGGGCTTATTGACCAGGTCTCATGCCACAATCCATCGTCATTATCATCATCACTAGTACTATCTATCTCCGTGCTCCTTTTTTTCACCAGGAACCTTTCCATTTTTTTTGCAGGAACAATTTCAGTTGGTGCTTTTCAAGACGAACAAAAAGAGAAGTCTTTTTGCTGATAAGGTTAAGACACTTGTGAGTTCTGATAAGGCGATCTTGAGTTTCCTTGTTGTGAACTCATCATGTTCAAGCTTTTGCAGGTGTTTGACTTGTTTGATACCAAGCGTACTGGGATTCTTGATTTTGAAACCTTTGCTCGTGCTATCTCGGTTTTTCACCCCAAGGCTCAAATTGAGGATAAGATCGAGTGTAAGTGGTAGAGATTTGTGTCTTTTTCTTTAATATCCAACATTATCACCTTCTTTGGATATGATTTTTTCTCTGCCTCTGTAGTTTCTTTCAAGCTGTATGATCTGAAACAGCAAGGGTATATAGAGAGGCAAGAGGTATATATATATATATATATATATATACACTTGGCATTATGTGTCTGTGTTTTTTTCGTTTCTCTTATCCTCTGTTGATGTAAAAGTTGAAGGAAATGGTGGTGGCGACTCTAGCTGAATCTGGCATGAACCTTTCTGATAATGTGATAGAGAGCATCATAGACAAGGTGGGTTTTGGTTGATCTCTATTGGCATTGACTAGGCTTCCTCATCTTTATTCTTTGACATGAGTTATATATATATTTGGTGTAGACGTTTGAAGAAGCTGATAGTAAACTGGACGGGAAGATTGATAAGGAAGAGTGGCAGAGTCTTGTTTTTCGCCATCCTTCTCTGTTACAGAACATGACCCTTCAACATCTCAAGTAAAGACATGTCTCTCTATCTTCATCGTTTTGCTATCTTCTTCTTTGGGCGGGACTAACAAGTTTTTGTGTGTTTTTGTTTGTATTTGTGTTTGTGCAGAGACATAACGAAGACGTTTCCGAATTTTGTGTTTCACACTATAGTGCCAGACAACCCATCTGGATGCTGAGGGATGTGATTTTGGATTTTGATTGGTGCAAGTTGACTTTTTTTTTTTTTACTTGGCATATGGGATTTTTGTATACTTTTTTATTTCATGTTTAAAATTGATTATTTCAATCTAACTGTATCTGAAAACTTGTCCGGTGGTTTCAAAACGATTTGCGAAATTGCTAACCTTTAAAAAAAATTCACAAAACAAAACAAACTCTGGCTCTGCCAAGAAAATATTCGACTTTTCATCATTGATGTGAGTGAATCTCGGTTTAATCCGGTATGCACTTGGTTTACCTGAATCTGGTCGAAGCACGTTGCCTAGAGATAAGTTTATTTCAGAGAATCAAAACGTCAATTCGTTGAACTAGGCCTACTTGAAACAAAGTCTGACAAGTAAATTCATTTGCAGTATACAATAATTATAATTTCTTGAGATAGCATTGTGATGTTGCAACTCATCAAAACTCTTTCTTTTTTTGGAAAGGGAAGATAGTTCATAGCTGTTTTGGTATTGTGGAATATGGAGTTTTTTTTTTGCTTAAATGAATCTCTCACTAGCAAATACTCCATCCACTTACTATTGCAAGTTTGCAACCTACAATACTTAGTAACACTTTGCCCAATGAGATTAGCTCCTCTATTTGATCCAACTCTTTCCAAAACCACGTTTCCATTCCATCACCGAAAAGAGTAAAATCAGAAGCTCAGCGACTGAAAATTGAAGGAAGGCCATGCTTTTCTGTTCACAGCTCCCACCAAAACCGCAGCCTCCAAAGCAAAAACAACTCTTTGATGATAACTTGTGGCTAATCATACTCTCCATCGCCGCCACATAAAAAAGAAAGTAATTTTGCCTCATATCAAAACCAAGCTAAAATCTGAAAGAAATCTCTCCAAAAATAAAAAATAAGAATCTACATTCCAACTAAAAATAAAAAAAATTATCCATAGGAATCTCAATTATTTTAGCAAGTCGGAATAATTCGTCTACTCCAATTCTGCAGCTGAGTTTTTTTTGTCTTGGTCGTACGAATTGACCCAAAACAAATAAAAAACAACAAGAAAGGGACTGTAGAGTTGGACTGTGGTTGGACTATGGCTCCAGCTCTCTCTCTCTCTCTGAGAATATGATTAGAATAATCTCTAACTTTTCTCCAACTGCTTCTTCTCTCTCTCTCTCTCTTTCACGGATCTCTTTCCCTCTGCGTAAAGACAAAGATTCATCCACTCATCCCTCTCTCCCACCCGCAGATCTACACCAAGTGTGCTCTGCGCTTTTCCGTTTCTAGGTTTTTCTCTCAGAGCTAACAAGCAATCCCCAATTTCTTCTTAGAGTAAGAGCTCAGATGCTGTGACGGACATTGTATAGATCTGTTTCTTCTCCGAATTCGAAACCAGAAATGGAGAACAACAACAACCTTGGCCTTCGCTTTCGCAGGATTCCTCGCCAGCCTGTTGCTCTCCCTAAGCTCGATCCTCTGGTATGGATGTCCACTCTTTTTTTTTGCTGTCACGAGCTTTCAATTCCGTTTCTCTTCTCTCTCGCTTTTGATTGTGTGTTCTCTTTCCGTCAATAGCTTGACGAAAATCTGGAACAGTGGCCGCATATGAATCAATTGGTTCAATGCTACGGAACGGAATGGGTCAAGGATGTTAACAAATATGGACACTATGAGCATACTCGTCCTGATACTTTCCACACTCAGATTTTCGAAGGACCTGATACTGATACTGAGACTGGTATTGATGCATGTCTTGTTTTTGCATTTTTTTCTAATTTTGTTGTTGTTTGTGCTGAGAATCAAACACTCATTCATTACTATTGATTTTTCCAGAAATCCGTCTTGCTAGTGCTAGGAGTGCTCAATTGGAAGACGATGTTGCCAGCATTTCCGGGAGGCCGTTTTCTGATTCTGGATCCTCCAAGGTTTTTCATTTTCCCTGCTTAACCTTTCTTTCACTTTGTTCTTACTTTCAATTCAATGCCATGCTTTTTGTTTGTTTGCAGCACTTTGGGCAACCTCCGCTCCCTGCTTATGAACCAGCTTTTGATTGGGAAAATGAAAGATCTATGATATTTGGCCAGAGAACTCCTGAAACTCCTGCAGCAAGCTATTCCAGGTTTTTTTTTGCATGTCACTTTGTTTTACCTGATACTGTCTTATTATCTTTCTCTCTCTGATTTATTCTTCTCATATACTTCACAGTGGAATGAAGATCTCTGTCAGAGTTTTGTCTCTAGCTTTTCAGTCTGGTTTAGTTGGTGAGGACTCTTGACTAATTGTTGGGGGAATGTTGTCTATTTCCTGGGTAGTTTTATAAATTTTAATCTCTTGTAACCCTGCAGAACCATTTTTTGGCTCGATTTCATTGTACAATCAAGAGAGGAGGGAGAAGCTCTCTGAGGATTTTTACTTCCATATATTGCCAACGGAAATGCAAGATGTAAGTCACTGAATTGCCCCTTTTTCGTCTTATCCTTCTCATGGTTATATAAGGTTGATTTGAGTCTCCTTTTTTTTCTCACTCTTTTTTTTTGCAAAATTGCTGCCCTTGTTCATCTTCCTGCAGGCTAAACTTTCATCTGAAAATCGTGGAGTGTTTTATCTAGATGCCCCATCAGCATCCGTTTGCCTGCTGATTCAGTTAGAAAAAACAGCAACTGAGGAGGGAGGCGTTACATCATCTGTCTATTCCCGTAAAGAACCTGTAATTGCCTTTATCCTGGACTTCCCCTTACTATCTCTAGTGTCTCTTGCTCATGTGAATGCCTCGGTCTTAGAAACTTTGGCTCTCAACTTTTCTTTGGAGTGAGTTTAAGATAGTCTGTGACTTACAGTGGCACATATCAGCTGTCTTAATGTGTGTTTTGACTATACAATGTGGACTAGTCTTGGTGTAGCTGGATCTTTATTTCACATTTAGTAAGTATCCTGCTCGTAGTAAATCAGTTCTCTGGCCATTTGCGAATCAGGTGCACTTAACTGAGAGGGAAAAGCAAAAGTTGCAGGTCTGGTCCCGCATTATGCCTTACCGTGAATCTTTTGCCTGGGCAGTTGTTCCACTTTTTGATAATAATATCACCACAAATGCTGCTGAATCTGCGTCCCCTAGCAGTCCTCTTGCCCCCAGTATGACTGCGTCAAGTTCCCATGATGGTGTTTTTGAACCCATTGCAAAGATCACGTCAGACGAAAAGCAAGGTTATTCAGGTGGAAGTTCTGTCGTAGTTGAAATATCTAATTTAAACAAAGTCAAGGAGAGCTACTCGGAGGAGTCAATTCAGGTAGGGTGCACTTTCACAGCCAACACAATTCAGTCACAGTTTCATCATGTTCTTTATGATTGTATTGACACTGCTTTGAACTAGATATGGTGTAAAATAGTTTTCATGTTCGTTCAGTTTGATTATCCTAGTATGTCTGATACTTGCTAGGTACACTTTGGTTGGTCTTTCCTGAACTGGACATATAGGTAAGCAGTTAGAGTTGTAAAGCAATTGATTTATTGCAGCCTTTTCTGTTTTAATAGATCTATTTTTTTTTCTATAGGAATAAATCAATTCACTAGTATTTCACAGTCACGTCATGGTGCTTTAATTTATGAGTTTTGAGGAAGTGAAGTCCCTCATTTCGTTTCTTCTTTCTGAAGTCTAGCTAGTGACGAGTATATTTACTCAAACATCACAGGAAAACGAGATTTCTGAGCTTTCTCTTCGCATAAAAAGTTTCAGAGCCGAATTGTGGATATAACTGGCATGCTTTATATGGATATAACATCAGACTGCATACTGCTGCTTTCATTTGGAGGAGAAACAAATCTAAAATCCCTATAAACCGTCTTAAACATTTAGACATACAGCATTTCTTAATGTACTATTGTCTGATAATTTGTTCTTTGGCTTTTACAGGACCCTAAACGGAAGGTTCATAAACCTGTTAAAGGGGTTCTAAGACTGGAAATTGAGAAACATCGTAATGGACATGGAGACTTTGAAGATCTATCTGAGAATGGAAGTATCATAAATGACTCTATTGATCCGACTGACCGCCTCAGTGACCTGACACTTATGAAGTGTCCCAGTTCTGGTTCTGGTGGACCCCATAGTAGCGGTTCCAAGTGGCATACAGAGGAGGGAAAGGATGTTTCAAGAAACCTAACAAGCTCAAGTGGGAATCTTGACAATTGTTATTATGTAAGCATCAGCTATATCATTCTCTCTACTGATTCCTGGACCTACTATTTAAAGTGTTTCTTCTTCTTCTTCTATAGCTTCCATTTTTCATCAACCTGTTTTCTCCTCCTGATACTCATCCTTGACCATCATTCTACTTTGAAGCTAGTAACATCCTGGTGGGGTTTCCTAAATACTTGTTTGTACCCAGAAATTAAGGGCTCTCTTCATATAAGATTTTGGGTTTAAAGCATATAAAAAGTGAATCAGAGATCATTCTATATGTTAATTCTAGTTATGAAGCTAGAACTAGCCCTTGGTATAATTTATCTGCAGCTTGCTCTGAATATCCATCTTATGATTCCAGGCTTTTGATTTCTGCTCCACGACAAGAAACGAGCCTTTTCTACATCTCTTCCACTGCCTTTATGTGTATCCTATAGCTGTTACTTTGAGTCGGAAGAGGAATCTCTTTATCCGTGTAGAATTGAGAAAGGATGATGCAGATGTTCGAAAACAACCACTCGAGGTAATTATTTTCACCATCACCAGTCTTGGAACTGATCAGGCCTTTTTCTAGAGTCTTTATTTGGTTCTTACTTTTGTTATGGGCCATATGGCTAGGCAATCTATCCAAGAGAGCCTGGTGTGTCACTTCAGAAGTGGGCTCATACGCAAGTTGCTGTTGGAGCTAGAACTGCTAGTTACCATGATGAACTTAAGGTGTCTCTTCCTGCCACATGGACGCCATCACATCATCTGCTGTTCACTTTTTTTCATGTTGATCTCCAGACAAAGCTTGAAGCTCCAAGACCAGTAAGATTTACATAGAGTTCTCTGCTTGTTTCTTTTTGATGAATTTGATCTATAGTTACTAATTATATTTTGTTTCTCCAGGTAATTGTTGGATATGCATCACTTCCATTATCTACCTATATCCAGTATGTATATGAAATTTGCCTGCCATGTGATCACTAGATCTTTTATGTACCTAGAACAAAAGCTTCTTTTTTAGATTTCCTTATCACTAATAGTTAATGGCTCGTTTTTCATCTGTGTGCGCAAAAGTGCTAGTTTACAAACCTAAACGAATTTGGAAGAAGAGTATACACCCTCAAATAGATTAGACTGTTTGCGCTTTCAGTAATAAAAAGCTGGGAGAAGAGTATGCCTAGGTTAATTCAAATAATTCGTGTTGCTGACAATTTTGTTGATTATTGATGCAGCTCGCGTTCTGATATTTCTCTACCAGTAATGAGAGAACTGATTCCCCACTATCTGCAGGAAACCACAAAGGTATTTTCTTTGCGTGCTTAGCTAGTATTTTTGGGTCAAGTCCACATGAATGTTTGAGACTCAAAAGTTGGGAAAGTGACTTTATGATAATTGTTCATAGATAAAAGAAAGATAAAGAACAGAAAGGCTAGACTGTTAACAAGGGTCTTTAGCTGATGACTAGTTGAGGGTGTAGTCACCTTCAGCACAGTAAAAAAACCCTTTAAGATATCATTAAAGATAACAAACCTTTAAATGAGGTTGTAGCTATCACATTGTGTATTTGTGTGTAATTTAGTCTAGTTTGGTGATAGTGGTAGGTGAACCTGTTAATCAGTTCTAGTTCTCAACCTTGATATAAGCACTGAGATAATTATATTTCAGGTGTCCTTTTGTTATGACAGTAGGAATTGTGTTATAGAATTCTTATATATTGATCAACACAACACTATTTCGAACATAATGTCATAATGTCGACAATCATACCGTCTCTGACAATCACAGGATAGATTGGATTATTTGGAAGATGGCAAGAATATTTTCAAATTGCGACTAAGACTTTGTTCATCGCTTTATCCCACCAATGAACGTGTCAGGGATTTCTGTCTAGAGTATGATAGACATACCCTTCAATCAAAACCTCACTGGGGTTCAGAACTGTTGCAGGTAGTCACATCAACTTTCTCATTTTATTTAATTTTTCCACTGGTATTATAACATGCTCTTAATCTTTCTCTCAAGGCAATAAACAGTTTGAAGCACGTTGACTCCACTGCCCTGCTTCAGTTCCTTTACCCAATTCTTAACATGCTCCTTCATCTTATTGGCAATGGTGGAGAAACTCTTCAGGTTTGTCAACTAAAATCTTCTGGTTCCTTTAGCAATTTTTTTTTTTATATAAGCATTAGTAGATCTTATTTCTGTCCACATGACTTTTTTACATCATTTACCACTAAAGTATTTGCCTTCCTGTACTTGCTTCAGGTCGCAGCATTCAGAGCCATGGTTGATATTTTAACTCGGTATGCATTTTCCTGTGTTTAGCACAACTGGGTTTAATCTACTTTAATACGAGTAAACTAATAAAAGGACTTGTCTGGTTGGATCATATAAACGTTTCCCAATAAATAATTTAAACCCAAAGGATCAGGGATAACTTTATTAGAGCATTTTATATACTAATGGTTTAGGGTGTAGCCAAATGACCAAAGAATGTTATGGCACGATGTCATTGGTCTTACACTTTTTATGGTCAACTGTCACTAGAGTTGCAAATATTGTGTATGACTAGACACAGTAAATGTACAACAAGCATGCTTGATCTTTTTCTTGTACCCTCACTTATTATCAAGTATCAAGGTTATGTTTTTCTGTACGATTCTTCTCAATTTGTAAGCATGTGCATAAAAAACACAAGTTAGTGTTGTCCTTGTCCTGACTAGATCTTTCAATTTGGTTAATAGGGTGCAGCAGGTGTCGTTTGATGATGCTGACCGAAATCGTTTCCTGGTCACCTTTGTTGATTACTCTTTTGATGATTTTGGAGGCAATCAACCACCGGTTTATCCTGGATTATCAACTGTGTGGGGGAGTTTAGCTAGAAGCAAGGTATTAAGTGCACACATCTCGATGAAACTACAAGCTTATCTTTGTTCTGATGTGCACATTTCCTTAGACTTATGTGCCCATTTCCTTAGACTTATATCTCACCCAGAGTTAATAGAGCATATCTCCATGTTACCTATTCCTACAGCTATCTGCTGTAAATTTTCTTGTTTTATTTATTTGTTGATGAGCACTACGACTGGCTGTACAGGCTAAAGGTTACCGGGTTGGACCTGTATATGACGATGTTTTATCAATGGCGTGGTTTTTCCTCGAGTTAATTGTTAAATCAATGGCATTGGAGCAGGCACGTCTTTTTGATCATAATCTACCTTCAGGTATTTTTGGGGTATCCAGTTTTCGTTTTTCCATAAATTTTTTATTGTAAAGTTGTCATGCAATGCTGTTTTAGGAATTAGCCTCTCCCACTAATAATGAAAGAACTGCATAACTAAATTCACGAAGAACCTGATGACCTGTAATTTGGTTGATTGTCTAGAAACCAAAAACCAAGGACCCAAGTAAGTTATTTGCACTAAAATGCCGCATATTGATGTCAACATAAAGAAAAATGCTAAAGGTGTCCCTTGCTTATAGATCTGAGTGCCTCATGAAGAGTTCACTATTCGTGTAGTTATCCTACAAGAACAAATTACAATATAGATATTATTAGCAGCTGGTACTTGCTTGAAGTAACTCGAAAAGAAGTTCCTACAATGACCTCTTATCATACTCCAATGTAGTATGCCTATTTAGAAGTTAATATTACTAAATTTCGTTGTGGCCTCCCAGCAATCAGAGGCTATCTCTTGTCCTTCCCTTGTGGCGTTAACTAGTATCACGGCGATTCAGATATTTTAGGATTACCGAGTAACATGCTCATTTTTTTCTTATCTCTTATCATAGGCGAGGATGTTCCACCCATGCAGCTCAAAGAAAGTGTTTTTCGATGTATCATGCAATTGTTTGATTGTCTCTTAACTGAAGTACATGAACGTTGTAAAAAGGGGTTAAGCTTGGCGAAACGTCTAAACAGCAGTTTGGCCTTCTTCTGTTATGATCTATTGTATATCATTGAGCCCTGCCAGGTCTATGAACTGGTATGTTTTTGTTCAGACTATCATACATGGCAGTAACTGTTGCATTAGTCCGATTTTCTCTAGAAGTTTCCTGCTGATTTTATTTTTGATTTAGTTCAAGCATGAGCATGATTTCATGCGATGTTCTCTCAAAAGTTATTTTTGATCTGTTAAATGGTTTTTTACTGGTTGCCGCTACTACCAGCAAATTGATCGATCATGTGCATGTGTATGGTTTTCAGTTCTAGAAATCGTATGTTAAAATTGTTTATGAAAAAGATCTATTTCAAAACCGATTATACAGCTTATCTTTCAACTGATTTCTTGGCCAGATCTTAGCGATCAGTTGTCAGTAGTTAACGTGTGAATAATCTACTTTTTAATTACTTTTGATAGTGATAAATGTTAAGTGTCCTTCTCGCACTCAACAGGTGTCATTGTACATGGACAAGTTTTCTGGTGTTTGTCAGTCTGTCCTACACGAATGCAAGCTTACGTTTTTGCAAATTATCGCCGATCATGATCTTTTTGTAGAAATGCCTGGCAGAGACCCATCAGACAGGTACTCCCCCTAGAAACTTCAAAACATGTTTTTTCACTTTATTGCGTGAAATAATAATATAAAGTATTAGCACACTTAAACTCTTGAAATTATGCAGAATTGAGAAGCCTAAACTTAACCTACAGACTTTCATCTTCTTTTATGTGTGTGCACATCTTTACTTACGCTTGAGAGGACCATAGAAGTTTCCTCAGCTAACTTTATTTTCTTATGTTCTAGGAACTATTTATCATCCATCTTAATACAGGAGCTATTTCTCTCCCTGGATCATGATGAGCTGCCTCTGCGTGCAAAGGTATTTTCAGTTCTAAGTGTTTTGTACGTATGAGATACATATCATGTAAGAATTTAAAAATTTCTAAATTGTATTCCTTTCTTGGTATCCTTGCAGGGTGCAAGAATTTTAGTGATCCTCTTATGCAAGCATGAATTTGATGCTCGGTACCAGAAAGCCGAAGATAAGCTGTATATAGCACAACTATATTTTCCTTTTGTCGGCCAGGTATGTCATGGTGGCTTGAAAAATAATCATGCATTAATTCTTTCATTTAGATAGTCAACCAATGTTTCTTTAGTCCTCTTCTGGTTGAAAAGTTTCGTGATCAACGGTTGTTTTCCATGGCTAAAAGGTAGCCCAGAAGCTTGTACTCATCTGCAATCTCCCCTCACTTGTTAAGCACTTATAAAAGGAAAATAAGAAATATGTTTAAAGGAATTAAATGGTGTGGCATAACAACCTTTTGATTGATTGCTATGTCAATACAATTGTCACGAGATATATTCGCCTGACTTATTATATTTTGTTTTCTTTCTTTTGCAGATTTTAGATGAAATGCCTGTTTTCTATAACTTAAATGCTACTGAAAAGCGTGAGGTTTTAATTGGTGTGTTGCAAATTGTTCGTAATCTGGATGACACATCACTTGTCAAGGCATGGCAGCAGAGCATTGCTCGTACAAGATTGTATTTCAAACTCATGGAAGAATGCCTTATACTTTTCGAGGTTCCTTTCCATAACCATCTCTGAAAACTTAGGAAAAGGCTCTACTCTTTTATTTAAGTCACTGGTCGCCGAAGGAAATTGCTATCCATAGAAATATGTATGCGGTTGTCTATGGTTTCTACTAAAAATATCTATCTTGCTCTGCTTTTTTGTCTTTAGTTGGAGAAATTTGATTTCAGTTAGTTTGTGTGGATGTGGTAAAATGATATGGGTACTGCTTAGAGTCTATTAGAACTTAAACATTTATGTGAATTACAGACTCATATATCGATTCAATAGTCTTAAACTGATTTAAATTTCAGCACAAGAAAGCTGCTGACAGCATTCTTGGGGGAAACAATTCTCGTGGGCCTGTTAGCGAGGGAGCTGGATCACCAAAGTACTCCGAGCGACTTTCTCCTGCTATCAACAATTATCTGTCAGAGGCTTCCCGCCAAGAAGTCAGGGTGAGTTGCTGAAAACCTACCATTTCACCTATTATTCCTAAACATTGTTGCTTTCTTTGGTAGAGTTCTCAAACCTATGTTAGAAATTCCTCTGCCTTTTGCTTAATCTTAAGTTAAAGTGTTAAACCTAGGGAAGGCTCAAAATTCATGTGACATTTTACTGCAGCTAGAGGGAACACCTGATAATGGATACCTGTGGCAGAGAGTTAATTCTCAGTTGGCCTCACCTAGCCAACCTTATTCTCTAAGAGAAGCTTTAGCTCAAGCACAATCTTCACGGATTGGGGCTTCAGCCCAGGCACTAAGAGAATCGCTGCACCCTATTTTGAGGCAAAAACTGGTATAATTTCTCTTTATGCCTTTTCCTTGATACTACTCATCAGTTTTTCTGGCATCAGAGTCAATGAGTTATACTTCTAATTGCATTCACACTGACCAGGAACTTTGGGAAGAGAATGTAAGTGCCACTGTTAGCCTCCAGGTTTTGGAGATTACTGAAAAGTTTTCATCAATGGCAGCCTCTCACAATATTGCTACGGACTATGGCAAACTGGACTGCATTACAACAATATTGACGAGTTTCTTCTCCCGAAACCAGTCATTAGCTTTCTGGAAAGCTTTCTTTCCAATTTTCAACAGAATATTTGATCTTCATGGGGCCACACTGATGGCCAGGGAAAATGATCGCTTCTTAAAGCAGATAGCCTTCCATCTTCTCCGGCTTGCTGTTTACCGCAATGACAGTGTCAGGAAAAGAGCTGTTATCGGTCTTCAAATACTAGTCAAGGTGAGACACCTAGGTTCATATAAAGACTTCTCCTTTTCTTGATATCAGGCATGACTTCAATTACTTTGGTCTTGCAGAGCTCGCTATATTTTATGCAGACTGCTAGGCTGAGGGCTTTGCTGACCATTACACTGTCAGAACTCATGTCAGATGTCCAAGTAACTCATATGAGAACAGATAATACATTGGAAGAGAGTGGAGAGGCAAGACGGCTTCAACTGTCATTAAGTGAAATGGCTGATGAAGCTAAGAGTGTCAACTTGTTGAGGGAGTGTGGTCTTCCTGATGATACTCTCTTGATAGTTCCCGAGAAGTTTACAGAAAACCTCTGGTCTTGGAGTAAAGTGAAACATCTTTCTGACAGCCTTGTCCTTGCCCTTGATGCGAGCCTCGGGCATGCCCTTTTGGTATGGTTTATAATCAACTTGCATTTTTTTAAAGATACCCTTTCTGGTGTCGGTGATGGAAGAAATGTCTTCTGCTCGTCTTGTAACCTGTCTTATAAGAATTGATTGCTAAACTGGTCCTTGCCTTGTTATATGGTGGAAGTTTCATGTCTAGAGTCAAAATCTGCTTGCAAGTCATTCTGTATTTTTCCAACGTCAAGATTCTGTTATTGCAGGGATCTGTGATGGCTATGGATCGATACGCTGCTGCGGAGAGCTACTACAAACTTGGAATGGCATTTGCTCCTGTTCCAGATCTTCACATTATGTGGTTGCTACATCTATGTGATGCCCACCAGGAAATGCAGTCCTGGGCTGAAGCTGCACAGTGTGCTGTGGCGGTTGCAGGTGTAATAATGCAGGTAATAATTTATAAATCTGGTGTGTGTGTAGTGTGATTGGTTTTTGAAGCTGCAATCTTCATTTCCACTAAATACCACTTCTACAACTCATGTGCATGCTTTGATTTTTCGCCTGGCAGGCCTTAGTGGCTAGAAATGATGGTGTGTGGAGCAAGGATCATGTGTCTGCCTTGCGCAAAATTTGCCCCATGGTTAGTGGCGAGTTTACGACAGAGGCATCTGCAGCTGAAGTCGAGGGCTATGGTGCTTCAAAGCTAACAGTTGACTCTGCCGTCAAGTATCTCCAGCTCGCTAATAAGCTCTTCTCTCAAGCTGAGCTCTACCATTTTTGTGCAAGCATTCTCGAACTCGTTATTCCAGTTTACAAGAGCAGGAAGGCTTATGGGCAGTTGGCTAAGTGTCACACGTTACTTACAAACATATACGAGTCCATTCTCGACCAAGAATCAAACGCGATCCCATTCATCGATGCTACGTATTACCGGGTGGGATTTTACGGGGAGAAGTTTGGGAAGCTGGACAGGAAAGAATACGTATACCGTGAACCACGAGATGTGCGGCTTGGGGATATAATGGAAAAGCTGAGCCATATATATGAGTCAAGAATGGACAGCAACCATATTCTCCACATTATTCCAGATTCGAGACAAGTGAAGGCAGAGGAATTGCAGGCGGGAGTGTGCTACCTGCAAATAACGGCGGTTGATGCGGTCATGGAAGATGAGGATCTTGGGAGCAGAAGAGAGAGGATATTCTCTCTTTCCACCGGAAGCGTTAGAGCAAGAGTCTTTGATCGGTTCTTGTTTGATACACCGTTTACAAAGAACGGTAAGACACAAGGTGGATTGGAAGATCAGTGGAAGAGACGAACGGTGCTGCAGACGGAAGGTTCATTCCCCGCACTCGTGAACAGGCTGTTGGTTACCAAGTCTGAATCCCTTGAATTCTCGCCGGTGGAGAATGCAATCGGAATGATCGAAACCCGAACAACCGCTCTGAGGAACGAGCTTGAGGAGCCTCGTAGCTCGGACGGGGATCATTTACCACGGCTTCAGAGCTTGCAGAGGATTCTTCAAGGAAGTGTTGCAGTGCAGGTGGGTGATTTTGTTATTATTATTATTTTTCGTTATTGTGTTGTAAAAACCTTCGAAATTCTCACATACATGCTTCCATGGAATAATATGCAGGTTAATAGTGGGGTCTTGAGCGTGTGCACAGCTTTCTTATCAGGCGAGCCAGCAACGAGACTGCGTTCACAGGAACTGCAGCAACTTATCGCGGCGCTTCTTGAATTCATGGCGGTTTGCAAGAGAGCCATAAGGGTTCACTTCAGATTAATCGGAGAAGAAGACCAGGAGTTTCATACTCAGCTCGTCAATGGGTTTCAGTCTCTCACCGCAGAGCTCTCCCATTACATCCCTGCGATCTTGTCCGAACTTTAGAGTGTAATTTTTTTGTTAGTGTTGTATTTGGGATTTGTGAGTTTCTGATTTTACTTCCACTATTTGGTTTGTTTAACTCACTTTGGATCATTCTTTGATTGTTTCTCGATAATGACAAAAACAAACAAACAAAACGTTTCTTCACTGTTTTCATGGCTTGGTTGTTTAAGTTAAATTATTATTAGTGAACAAATCTTGTGGGCATTCGATCGTCCACTAAAATGTATTTTATGGTTTTATGAAACGTTTTTAGCGTGAAATACAAGTTTATTCGATGTGTTAGTCCTCTCAATGTTCAACAATTGAAGCATTGATAATTTGAGGGTATTTTTAGCAATTTTTCTTAATAAATTTAGAGAGTTGTATAAATTATGTATATTGTTAGTACTCACAATGTTCAACAATTGAATCATTGATAAATTAAGGATGTTTTAAGCAATTTTCCTTAAGTTTTTAGCAAACCAACAATCGAATTGATGTTCTTAGGAAATCCAACACATTCAAATTTTTTAAATCAAAAAATTTCTTTTTATGTTTTTGGAAAAGAATGTAGGTAAGCATCTTAATATGCTATTAGGTGAGAGACTTCAAAATCTCATTTGAATTTTTTTTAGGTTTTCTTGACATATTATATTGTGTTGCAGATTAGAAAACTAAACAACTTTTCAGTTTTGCATTAATGTGAGATCAGTTTTTCTTTTAGGTCGATCGACAATTGCTTAACTTTTGAGGAATGTTTAGCACAACCGATGATAAGAAGAAGTTTACAAGATTAAGCAATGATGCCAAGTTCACACAAACTCCAGTGGTGGTGAACAAAGCATGCACGCACGACAACCATATTCAGTTATTCATTTGCGATAACTAAACCTGGTAAGTTAGTAATAGCTGGTAAAAATCTCACAAGGAGACAATGCTTGTAGATTGCAATTACAATGTCAACTACAAACGTTAATTGACGAAAATACATAAATTACATATGATTTCCATTCGAGGGTTATAATAAGTTATGATTGTTTTTTATTGTTGAATTTGTTCTTCCTTCTCATTTATGTTGTTAAACTTTACAATTATGTGCTCTGAGTTTGAAGCTTAGCTCATTTCATTACTGTCACTTTTATTTGAAACGACCTTTCCATTTCTGCAATTTTTTAAAATAGTTTGTCTATTTGAAAATTTAATCAGTTTTTAACCATATGATTGAATCTTTAATAGATGAGAAAGATTATTATATATGTCCTTCTTTTATAAAAGGAATGATATATGTCTTAGAAATTCGGAATCTTTAATGGAGTTGATCCAATCTTTGCTTGTAGCATTTTGAGTCTCCCTTTTGACATCATTCTTATATTTACCGTGAAACTGAGGAAAAAGTTTAAAAGCTTTGGAGCGACAGTAAAATTTGAATGATTTCTGGACTTGATCACTCAAAAATGTAGCTTAAACACTTCGTAATATATTTAAAAAAACTTCACACGAAGACAAAGTCACAAAAACCGGAAATTGTTACGAGGAAGACACATGAGATTGCTGTTCTGAAACAAAGATACGTAATGAGATTGATGTTCTGACACCAAGATAAACTTAATGTTCATGGCTTGGTATTAGTCTTGGTTGTTTAAGTTCAAATGATTATTCGTGAACAAATATTGTATCATGGATCTTGTGGGCATTCAATCGTCCACTAAATGTATTTATGGTTTTATAATTGTTTCTAAGAACATCTTCAACCCACGTCAAATCTCCTCTTAAAACCTATTATAATGTGTGAAATTCATTTTTAACCCATTCTTATTTTTTACAGTAAAATGAGCAAACACTATTTTTTCTGTTATTTATAATGTAACCTTACTTCTTTTATTATTTTAATGTTGATCTTTTTTATTTGCATATTAATCCTTTAAAATTTTAATTTTTTTACTTTTAACTTCAATAAATCATTTTATTTTGATTTTTTACTAGAATTAATCATAAAACATTATTTTAGAAAATGACATGATTTCTATGATACAATTGGATATAATTTTATTTTATTCATTACAAATTAAATGATATAAAATTTTAGAAAATTATATAAATGAAAAATTATAGATTTTTTTTTGTATTTTTAATAAATTAATGTGATTTCTTTATATAATAACAGTTTTATTTAAATAATATATTAATTTATAGAGTTTTTTTTAATGAAGAATAAAATAAGTGAGGTTAATTTGTAAAACTTATAAATAAATGATTTTTAAAATAAATTTGGATTAGGAATATACTTATAATATTATTTTTTGTGTTAAAAATAAGATAATACATTGGAAAGAAAAATCAAGTGAGAATAATCACACCATTATAAAAAAAACAGAATAAAGGAGAAAATAATGGAATACATTAAAAATGGTCAAAGTGAGATACAAGTGAAGTGTTTGTCTGTTTGAGACTTTGAGTCATCACAATGTTCAACAATTGATATTTTGAGGGTGCTTTTAGCAATTTTTATAAAGAAAAAACAGATAATAATCGCCACAGCGACTTTCTTCTGCCATTTGATATCTTCTCTCTTGTAGTTGAATCCCAAAGGAAAGATCAGAATCAGATAATTTGTTGCTCTTGATCTCCATGGAAACAGCGTCGTCTAGGGTCGAAATAGTTTCCAAAGGCGGCTTACCGGAAGTCCCTTCCCAGTACATTCAGCCACCGGACGCTCGTCCTAATCTCCACCACGGCGGCGATGTAGCTCTAATCCCAACCGTCGACCTCTCGAGCTCCAATTCGGCGAGGGAAGCAATCGGTGACGCCTGCCGCAACTGGGGAGCCTTCCACGTGGTCAACCATGGCGTTCCCACCCAGCTCCTGGATCGGATGAGAGCTTTAGGCCTCTCCTTCTTCCAGGACTGTCCAATCGAAGAGAAGCTCCGCTACGCCTGCGACTCCACCTCCGCCGCATCCGAAGGTTACGGCAGCCGCATGCTCCTCGGCGCCGAGGACGACGTCGTTTTGGACTGGAGAGACTACTTCGATCACCACACTTTCCCTCTCTCTCGCCGCAACACTTCTCGTTGGCCTCTCCATCCTCCCGACTACAGGTTCCTCCTTTGAATTCCCTTGACAAATCCATTGATTGAATTTGAATGTTCTCTCACTGATTGGAAATTTGGGGGATTAGGCAAGTAGTGGAAGAGTATGGTGATGCGATGAAGAAACTAGCTCAGAAGCTATTAGGGCTAATCTCAGAGAGCCTGAGCCTTCCTTGTTCAACCATAGAGGAATCCGTTGGAGAAATCTATCAGAACATCACAATGAGCTATTACCCTCCTTGCCCTCAGCCTGAGCTCACTCTTGGACTCCAATCCCATTCAGATATGGGTGCCATTACTCTCTTGATCCAAGATGATGTTGGAGGTCTTCAGCTTTACAAGGATTCTCAATGGCTCACTGTTCCTCCTGTCTCTCACGCCATTCTTGTTCTTATTGCCGATCAAACCGAGGTTTCTATTGTTCTTGATTTCGAGAGGTCTCATGAACTAAAGTAAGCAAAAAGCTATTAAGAAGCTCTCAATCACATGCTTTGCTTCTTTCGTGCAGATCATAACCAATGGCGTGTACAAAAGTGCTCAACATAGAGCCGTGACTAATGCGAATCGGGCGAGGTTATCGGTTGCGACGTTTCATGATCCTTCCAAGACTGCGAGGATAGCACCGGCTTCTGAACTTGTTAACCAGCTCTCTAAACCGTATTACAAGGAAGTTGTGTATGGCCAATATGTTTCTTCCTGGTACTCCAAGGGTCCTGATGGCAAACGAAACCTTGATGCTCTCCTCTGCTGATCTTTATATCTTCAAAGTATTGCTCAGTGGCTATCTTTTTGAACTTGTATGTATCACCCATAATCTCTCAATAGGTGATTGTGCAACTGTATGGATGCCAAAAGAAACGAAAATTAATTAAATAAACTGAATGATATATAATTTCAACGTTTTCGAAAGTACTGAATGCTATGACGCCTTTCATTTTCTATAAAGTGTAAACAAAAATCATAATTTATAATGATGCTACTTATTTCTTGCAATGAGGAGAAAAAATATGACCTTATCTAAAGACAAGATTTGAGATAACAGACAGTAAAAGGTTAAGGGATTGGCTTGGAGGACAGACTTCTCTAAAGTTGTGCTGAACTTCTCTAACTTAGAAGTTACGTTCTAGAGTTGTGCTGGACTTCTCTAAGCTGTAAGCTGGTCTCATCTGTTTAGAGAAGTCCAGCACAAACTTTAGAACGCAATTTCGGTCACTTCCAAAACCAATACAGAGATGAAAGATGAAAATTGATGGCTGAGTTGACTTCTTTTATACATGTAAAAAGGATTCTTTTTGTTTTTCCTTTTTAAGGCGACTAGCGATAAAAGCAACAAAACAAATCCAAATTAATCAAATTTGCATTCAAGAATTGAGACACCAATGTGCAACAACGAATTTAACTGAGAGAGGAGTGATCAGCTCTGCTCTACCTTCTACCTCTGCCAAATTAATAAACTTCTGCGTTTCTATAATAGCGTAATAACAGATTACAAGGGTGAGATTTAGGATAAATGGAATAAATGGCATGTGCTTTATCCGATTAAAACCATGAAAGATCATTCAGGGACTACACTGTAAAAAGCAAACCCTAATATCAAACTCAGTAGCCACTGAACTGATGATATGAAGCCATACTAAATCCGATCTTAATGGAATTGAAATATCTATTAAGGAAAATGGTAAGCACATATGTACCTCCCATCGACAAGCAGAGTGATTCTTACTTTAACCAAAGCATCTATCTATCTAAAAACATGCTTCAATTTTTACAAAATTCAGCTCTCACCAACATGGGTCATCAGTCATCACCTGCAAAAGCCAGCATCAAACTTTCACCCACATTGCTAACAAAGCCATCAGGTCTTAACAATGTAGATGAAACACACACATAGCAAAGAACCTGCCTAGTTTCGGTACCTCTTCCACAAGCTGCTTGTAAGTCTTAAGACACCAGAAGAACATCAACAGTACTGAAATGCTTAGGAGCTGAGCCAATCTTGACCTGCAAGAGTGAGAGATATCCCTGCACTTGTTGCATTTAAGTTTTCCCCTTCAGAAAGATAGGGAAATAACTTACCAAAGGCAAATCAGAACATAATATTGGCATCTTTGACTCAAATTGATATTATCATTGACACTAGAAAGTGAAAAGCTTTTCTCTTGGGTTCCGGAAATGAAATATGTATTTCAAGAAAATGTATTCAGATACCTGAAACAAGAATTTTGACTAATGGGGGGGGTTAACACTAAATCTTGAGCTCTATACAATACTAAAAACAATCAGCTTGAGTTGAAAACATGTTTCATCCGAGGGGATGAGACTAATGAAAAACACTTCCACTTGATGTAAGACCTTTGACGAGAGAGTCCTCAGAGCATTGCCCCAAGGTAGAGGAGAGAAGATGCTTCACTCATACCTTGCAATATAGCAAGACCAAATTCTTCATGATATCAGGTTAATGCCAAAAACTTGTCCCGGCCATATCTTCTGGTTTGAGAAAATATCATGGAAAAACTCTCTTCTACATGAGATCATCTGCTTCTCTGAGATAAGCTTCCGGATAAACGAGCAATGATAAGTGGTTTATGCGAAGGGGCTTTGCCATCCCAGTAGATACCAACTCAATTAGCATTGGCCATTACAATAGATCCCAATGGCCATCAAGGTTTCGGAACTTGAGCTATCGCCATGTCAACTTGTTTGTCCACAAAGTCCCGAATCTGTATAAATATTAATCAAATGCAGTGGCAATCAATTAGCAACTTCTCCAAAGTAGATGCAACTATATATTGATATCTATTTTGAGACCCTGTCACCAAGATTATTCCTCACAAGAAAAATCAACGTTTCCCCCTACACCAGAGAGAGGGATACTCAAACGGGAAACTTCAAGACAAAAACTTTCGTAAGAGGTAGCTATGAGTTGTAAAGCTTTTACAAACCTTGTTTTTCCGCTTCGAGTCGAGAAATTGTGGAACAGCCATGGCTTTCTCCACATCTGTGGTTTGTAGCATTACCTGATAAAGCCAAGAGTTTCAGCAATCTTTTTCTCACTTTAGATAGAAACAAGAATCACTCTATAACTAATTCAAGAATGTTGAATGAGTAGAAAACATTCACAGACCTTTGTTGCTGTCTTCTTCATTATTGACTTGTATACATCTCTATCAATTTTCTTTGCTTTATACGGGGCCATTAGCAACGATGCAACAAAATCTACAATCCCTTGTTTCAAACGATCTGCGCCTCGGATATGCTTTTTATGTGGCTCTTTATTCACTGTAACCTGTGACATAGAACACTCATTCGTTCGTTGGTCATGCTTCCAGCTAGGAGGGCCTGTCGAACATGCAATTGAATCTTCTTCATCCTTCATGTGCAAGGCACGATTGAAAAATTCAGGATCAGCAGCAGCAGCTTGAGATTGCCACCTATCTATAGCATTATAATCCTTGAGACCATCGCTACTACCAGCAGTATCAACCCACGCCCCGGTAAAAGTACTGGTATCTGCAGCCCCACTTTCTCCAGAACATTCTCTGAACTTTGAATGAGATACAGGCTCATTTGAATGGCTACGCTGTGAGCAGTTATCGACTGGAATCCTTGTACTGTCAAGGTCAAGACAGGAGGCAGGAAAATCATACCAGTCCCGAACTTTGCAGTTCCTAGAGTCTATCTCTGACATACAATCTTGCCGTCCTACGACATTGCCAGGAAACTTTTTCCTGAAATCAGATTCGTCCATCTTTGCATACTGTTCCCGCCTGGCAAATTTATGAAACGAGGGAATCTTAGGAAGCTGCAACGACGTACTATGATAGGCCTCCGAAAATGCCTGCAAGACGAGAACATATCATTTATTTGTTAACAAACAAATAAAGAAAGAGTTGATCTAGGAGGAAAAGCACATTCCCGTCCTCGGGAGAAAATAAACACATTCAGCAAGCATTCATCAATGCATTTCACTAATTCGAAGATAAGAAAAACTTGCCTTTGCAGCTGCTTCAGCTGCCGCACGAGCAGCCTCTGCTGCAGCAAATACAGCCTTTTCTTCTTCTGACATAGGTAGCTGGTTGTCCTCAAGTTCTCCATCTGTTTTAACATCGTTGCCATTACTCAGCTTTCCCTTATTGTCTGTATCCTCATTATTCAGCTTTCTTCTTAATCTAGAGATGTTTGTAGTATTCGATTGTCTCAATGATTTCATTTCACTCTTGGCTTTTTCTTTCCGGTATAGCTCAAGCCACACATTAACAAGCTGACTTGCAATGGCACGAATATCACGGCTCGTGTGTGCACAAACCTTTTCTCTCACAGTCTTCCCAATGCCTGCATCAGCAAGTGGAAAGTATGCAACTTGGAATTAATAGCAGGGATAAAATCACAAAACTGATTGCACTTGTTATCGAATCGCAAGACAGAACCGATTGCATGTGATATAAGATGAGGTTTGGGACAGAAAGTACACTTGGAAGAAAATAACCAATACCTGAGAGTCGCACGGCAAAAAGATCACTCGTAACTCGAACAAGAATATGTACACAGTGACGTAAAAGCTGGGTTCCATTCTTCCCCATCGAATCCTAATAGAGATATATAAATATTCAAGAATAATGTAGAAAAACAAATAGAAATTCATAGAGAAGACAAAAAAGTAAGGGAACTAGCTCCCTAAGCTTACCAGGATCCAAGAGTTCAGCACTGCAAGCCCTTCTTTTGTACCTGCAAAGGATTTCAGGGTTTCACCAGGTAGGTTAAGCAACTCCTTGGCTAAATGCAAACGCCCAACAGTTGTTTTCGCAGAGAAGAACATGTTCCGAAGCAATGATTGCCTGGCCAACACATTAGACAGCTCAACAACTTCAAGCCTCTTTATTAGGTCTCTGACTTCATCCCTTACAGATACAGATTTCCTCTGCGCCTTTTCTAGTGCTTCTATTTCGGATGTGTAATCATTTCCACTTCTAAAGATATCAATTATACGCACAGCTTCCCGGACTCCAGTCATCATTGCACCACCAACAGTGTCAGGATGCTCTTTGCATGTTGCCTCACCAGCAAAAAACAAACAATTCTGAACAGGCCTTCCCAGTACATCATAATCTTCACCAGAAGCACCAATAGCAACATATGAGTAGGCACCATAACTATAAGGATCAGTGCCCCAGTCAGTAACTACCGAAGCAACAGGATCAGGCACCAGATCCCCACCAAAAAGCTTACGAAGAACCATCATTGCATGGCTTACATGCTCAGACTTACTCTTGTCTTTATAGTCAAAGGCAGCCTTCCCAACCACCAAAGCTATCAGAACAGGAGCGCCAACAGTTTTTTTTACATTCCAAAACATAAAGCACTCACCTCTTTGATCTGTTTCCTCAGCAGTTGCCCCAAAATAATCCAAGCTATCATCCCAGAATACCTTTGAGAACTCCAACACAACTTTATTTAGAACTCCAAAACCAAGTTGTTTGATTGACGAATATTTCCAGTCCGGCAAGGGTGGTGAAAACTTAATGGTTTCTGCTTTTAAGCATCCAAGAGGAACAGTTACCAGAACAGCATCTCCAAGATACTCACAGCCATTTGATGTACTAACTCTGACTTTATGCTTGCTGTTATGCATGGGAGATGCATCAGAGGCGTAAGTTACCTCAGAAACTACTTTGTTCAAGTGAATGTCCAGTCCTTCTGCAAGCGACTCAACAACTCTGCTATAACCACCCTTAATCATAGCATGCGGCCCTCCAAACCCGCCATAAAACTCATCTTGATTCCAGTTAGGAAGCGAAACTTCCTTGAGGACAGCAGCGCAACCATATTCTGTATGAGCAAAATGCCAATTCATAACTCTTCGCTCCAAGGGATTCAAAAAATCATTTTTCAAGCTTCCATCATGCGTAAAGGTACTACTAACGCCTGTTTTTGAGAAGGAGCCATCAATTGAATTACCAAGCCCAATTCTTTCAATGTTCACCTTGTCATGTGGCAACCTCAGCCGCTGGAGGCCATATTCTAGACCATCCTCAAGTGACATTTTGTTTGCTCTTTCCTTGCCTATTTCCTCAACAAGTAAATCCACATCATCAATCAGACTGTTAAACTCTGCTTGAAGAGCATCATCTAATTCTGGAGGAACCTTTTTCCCTGTTACAGTATCATAAAGAGGACAAAATCCATGCAATACACTGAACTCCAGACCTAACTGGTTACAGACCAATACCGAAGGATCCGGCATTCTTTCAGATGGCACATCAGCCTCAATGCCTGTAATTATGCTAGCCCCCAGATCCACAGGAACTGAAAGAGAGGACCGGTCTGTAAATACACGACCACCTACTCTACTCCTTGCCTCTAGAACGGTGACAGAAAAACCTTGGCGCTGTAAATGACGTGCTGCTGTCAATCCAGCAGGACCGGCACCAATGACTATTACTTTTTTCTCATCTTCAACCTCACAATGAACATTGTCCCTTCCTCTCATTTGATAACTATTTGCAGAGGACAGTGTGCTAGACAAAGCAGGTTTGGGTACTGAAATTGTTTCAGGATGCTTTTCGACCTTAGATGCAATAACATCCGCTGGTAAATCATTTTCGCTGACAGAATGTTTGCAGTCGTCAATAATGCTTACTTCGCATGTTTTGCTGGTAGATCCCAACATTGCCGAGGTCGCACATCCAACCAATTCCGTTTCATCATGCTGGAGAGCACATTTCTTACCCTCACTAGTCGATTCAACGGCTTTGACTTGACCAAGAATAAAAGCAACTCCGTCTTCAGAATCTGCAACAGAAGCCATTGAGATTTCTTCAAGCTTTTTCCCCTGGAAGAGATCATCATCTTGATTAGTCGAAGATTCCCCCTTTCCTTTCACAGATGAGATCCCAGCATTTATATAACCCTGTCAAAAGAACACCATCACATGCGGACTATTAGAAACCAGCATTTTTTCTCTTTTCAATACAAAAATGTACGGATAACTAATAGGAGACAGGATAGAATAACAATAAAATGTAACAGCACAGACTTACTCTCTGATCAAGAAACTTATAGACCTCTCTGATAAGGGAAGCTGAAGGCAATTCACTCTCAGAAGGGCCACTAGCAATACCACACTCAGTGATAGGTAAGATTCGGCTGACATTTTTACTCCACAGACCTAAAATAGAATTTCTGTATCACCACAGATGTCAGTTCTAATTCAAACAAAAAAAGTAGAAAAAAGAGATTAAGATAGTCTTCAAGAGTACAAAAATGAAACAAACTTTTATACAAGAGTACAAATCTATAAAAGTTAGAATAAAAATATTGTTCCAAGTAAAATTATTGAAAATGAAATGGACAAGAAACAACTTCAAAATCCTTGAATCTCATTAGTAGCCTAGACAAACAATACAATACAGTACATATGCAAGGTTTCCAACGAATGATGAAGGTAAAAGAGAGATTGACATCTTAAGGTACACCCTTCTCATAGGACTTAAGGAAATACATATCATACAAGATCGGAACAACAGAACCATGTATTTGAATCCATAACAGCTATGGAAAAAGAAACTAACCTGCAGACTAGGTACTCCTGATGGCTACCTTTGCGCTTCAACACCTCTTTTAGTATAATCTTCTCAATTGGACTTACCGACTGGGCTTTAAGTCCAGCTGCCACCGCAGCTGCTCTACCAAGTTCAGTTTCCTTGGAAATAAATGGAACAAAATCACACTTGTCGCTCCCTTTAAAGGACTTGTCACTTTGACAATCAAGAAAGCCTTGCTCATTCTCCCAGTTCATATCTCCTTCATACACCATGTTTCCAAGCTTACGCTTTTTAGCAATGCGCTCTGGACGTTGCAAGGTGGATGGCTTCCCAGAATTCGGTAATGAAATTGCTTCACCCCGGGAATTTTCATCTTCGCAGGGAGTTACTGAAACCGGGGAATCTTCAGCAGTTCCATCTTTGAGAGTAGTAACTGGGATACCACCTCTGTTAGAAGCAGCATGGTTTGAAGAATACTTGCATTTCTGACAGATAGCAACCTGAGTATTAGACTCAAAGGAACGATCCTCAAAATTCACTTGGATGCCACAATCACACGTAACTAACTGTTTCTCTCCGATATAACCAGACTCTGATTCTGGCTCTCCCAAGTGTAAAGGCTGATCAGGAGAAATAACTGCAACTTCTTTTCTAGCAACAGGAGGGTAAACTTCTCCACGGACATTTGGCAGTAGTCTCTTGGATTCATCATCTGGAAATTGATGAAAGACATCTGCTTCCTTCTCGCTGGATAGTGTCATGGGCATTTCAACTTTTTCATGAGCGGGAGAGGCTGCCTCATCCTTACCAGAAAACTTATGCAGGAGAGTTCCAGTTTCTGAAGTACACTTTTCAATAGAACTAGAAGCACCGTTTTCGGATATGCAATTCACTCTTTTATTCTTCGTGCTGCAATCCAAGAGAGGCTTGTGAGCGTAACATTCTAAAGTTGAATCAACCATCTTCTTGACAGCCAGTGTCTTTGAGCAAAGCGATTCAGCCCCAGCCCCAGCCTCATTAGAATCAATCGTTGATCTTGTTCTTGATATAACCTTGGGTTTATAGACATCATGCAAGAGCCTTTCCTTTACAGTACCACCATCCATGCCAAGCTCAGATGCATCGTCAAGCATATCATGACCTTCCTCACTCAAGTTCAAATCAGAACTCGTTACATTGTCAATCGGAGGAAGATCCTTGTGGTTCCTAATCCTTGAAATTCCAGATCCAACACTTTTCTTTTGCCCCTTCAATCTCTTCCTAAAACTGGCTAAGGTGTCATCCATATCTTCAGAATCACTCGATTTCTTCTCCACAGCCTGTTTCTTCCTCTGTTTACCCATACTCTCTGTCTCAACTTTATTCTTCTTGGCAGTTTTATGCTTCATAACCTTTAAGAGAGATCCGATAGGTTCATCATCATCATCATCAGCGTCAAACTGAGCAATCTTAGATCCTCTCTTGGAACCACATTTCGTCCCCTTTCCATCCATATTAACTCTTTCTTATTCCTCAAAACCAATCTCAACTCAATGCAATACTAACTAAAAGACTCCCAAAATCGAGAACAGAGCTTCTCGCCTGAGAAATCAACCACGCATATCACTACAAATCCAGCCCCCAAATCGACCATGAGAAAAGAATTATACAATGAATTGGGCCACTAACCGTTAGAAGACAGTGACGAGCGAGAAAATTTGAGTCTGCTCCGATTAAGAATTCAAGATGAGTCTTTCGTTGGGAGGTTCTGAGATATCGTCCTTTCCAAATTTCCACGGGGAGTTACAAGATCAAATTCTAGGGTTTTCTAGCAGAGTGAGCTCGAAACCTTGAACCAGAGCAAAACGAAAAAAAAAAAGGAGAAAAGAAATGAGCTACGGCCAAAGACGATTGGGGCAAAGCGAATGCATAATACAGAATCAAACGCCAGAAACAGTGGATTTAAAAAGGGAGCTCAGAGCAAAAACAAATTCCGGTGCGAACCAGGTTCAATACTTGATTTAGGGTTTACAAAACACTCTCATTCGCTGGGAGATTGAAACTATATGAAATCGAAATTGAAATACCATCAGCAGTAGCCGAAGAGCCTTTACCTTCGTCTAGATCCCAGAAGCCACGCTTGCTTCTTCAATGTTTCAAAACCCAAACGAACATGGTGAAGCTAATTTAGGAAATTAACCGATTAAAGAATAGAGTGTTGGCTTATTGGGACGTACCGATCAGAACGCTCCAAAACGCTGCGTTTTGATCTGTATCGCGGCTGTGTGAAAAAAACTTGATTCTACTAAAATCTGGGTGGGTGGGACATGAAAAGACCAAACATAAAAACTCTTTACATACGCAACTCATAAAAACTGAGACTCCAAATTTCAAAAAAACATTTTATGACTTGAAGATCATCCAAATACACACTACACTGGTGTCTCAAGTGATATCAACAATATATTTTGTGATTTATATTTACTTATTTCTCATAGACATTGCACATATTTTTTTCATCAATAAAATTATATATATAGTGATTATCTTACTATAAATTTAGTTAATAATAATTATCTTACTAAAACATATGTAACTAGTATCATGACCTTTGCTATGCAGACTCAAAACCAAACCATGTAATGAAAAAATGGGGACGGGATGGTGTAAATGAAATAAAAAAATCAATCAAACCGGACTAAATACATGGCAAGTAAACCAAAAATTTGCTGAGTGATATTATTTAAAATGTTCTGATTGGCTGGACGTTTTAGATGTGGTGTCAGCTTCGGAAAGCTTAAAAAACCAATGTGTCATCATATGGAGAGACATAGGGGGTTTTATTGTATTGATTTAATAAGAGTTGAAAATTAAATAAAAAAACTTTATTAATTTGTATTATAAATAGGAAATGTTAGTTATTACAAACTAAAAAACAGTTGTTAGTGGCAAACGAATGGTTATGAATGCAAAAACATATGAAATCGAGTGCTAAAAACATGCAAAGTATGAACACATCATTGATTTCATTTGTAGAAATATGAACATAAGTTATACACCATGTCTACAAATCATAGACTATTGAACACAATGTAGAAATCATATTTTGTTGTTAGTAGAATAGAAGGCAACAAGTATAAATTTTACTATCAATGTTTGAATACGTATAAATTAAAAAAAAAAAATTTAAGGCATCTTTTAAAAAATATGCTTATGACATCTTTTAAAAAATAAAAATGCCATAACATTCTTCATATTTTTCTTCCATTGTTATGAATTTCTTTTTTTTTAAATGACATTTTAAAATATTTATTTCATAATTATATACATTTTACAAGAGTATTTTTAAGTAAAAATGATATATTTCAAAAAAATGTAAATGGGGACAAATTGTTAGTTTTTTTAGCCTATATTCACAAATCTTCCCTTTTCTTTCCTATTTCAATTTGCAAAGATATACATATTCCATCAATAATCATAACTTTCAAGCCATTAACGAAAAATAAGCACAAATCAGAAGAATATTGAAAAGAGAAATTCTAAGAAATACACATTTTGAAGTGTAAATTTTCAAAGCTACACCTCTAGTGTGGCAATTTTCAAAAATACACATTTTCATAATTTTAATATATATGTTTGGGTTAACTAATCTTTTATTAAGATTTAGATTTGGAGGTTTAGGGTTTAGATTTAAAAGTTCAATGTTAGATTTTAGGGTTTTGGATTTATATTTTAGGGTTTAGAGTTTTTTAAATAGAATTAGATTTGAAAGGATAATACAAATTGTTTACCAAAGTTGTTCAAAAAAAAAAAAAAAAAAGTTTACCAACCAAGCTGGTGGCAGGTAAAAAGAACTAAAGAAAATATTAGATTAATACGCATATTTAGCTATTTTATCTGCAGCACTATTCCTTTCTCGATTGATGAAACCAAGAGAACAATTTGGAAGTTTAGACATCCAATATCGAACATCTTCTAGAAGGCTGGCAAGCTCTATATTTTCCTTCTTCATATTGACGATATTGACCAATGGTAAACAATCTCCTTCAAACCAAACATTTCGCCATCCTTTAACCCAAACCATTTGGAGAGCTTGTAGAAACGCTGATGCTTCTGCTTGCAACGACGAATGGATACCTTCAATATGAGCAAAATCAGAGTCGATATATGCACCTTTATGATCCCATCTGACAATCCAACCTAAACCACTATGTTCACTATCAGAATGAAAACTACTATCAAAGTTACACTTCAACCAACCTTGTGGAGGTGGTTCCCAAGTAGTACCTCTATCGATAAAGAAACTATTAGTTTGTACTTGGACACTTGATGTTGCTGCTATCCATTCCATTACTCGCTCATAAGCTCGCTTTGCAACCTCCATAGGATGTGCATTCCTTTTATTGAAAATAAATTCATTCCTTGGTTTCCTTAGAAACCAAATAATCCAAAAGGGTTTAAGGCGTACCTCTTCTGAAATTGCAACGGCTTGATAATTCTGAATCATTCTCTGAAGTGAGTCCTCCAAATGTGTCTTCATAGTGAGCTAGATTAGAACAACCCCAAACTGCTTGAGCATGTGCACGATCAGAGAGTGAGTTCAATGTTAGATATTAGAGTTTAGAGTTTAGAATTCTTTTGCATATTGAAAAAAATGTAGTTTTGAAAATAGATACCATAATAAATGTGTAGTTTAGAAATTTACAAGGCCGCTATAATTCAACCGCACATTTAAATAAAGTCCATCGGTTCAAATTTCAACTGTACCACCGGCCAGGCACAATCAAGACCGGTTTTACTGTATTTATACCGCTCAAATCGCAGAGTACGCTTGTCACTTTGTGAATGTGAACATTCGGACCAACATCAAAATTTCCAGCAAACTATTGATCTCATCCATTTTACATTCTCGTTTGTCTCACACAAATCCCGATTCCTCTAGGGTTCCAAATCCTTGGACTGGAATTGCAATTCTGTCTTAATTGCCCCAAATCGTCAAGCTGGATAGGCACCGAGGGGATCGCCATGGGAGTGGCGGTTACGAGGACCCATACCATAGCCACCGAGCTCATCCCAGAGGCCCCTCTCGTCACTCAGATTCTCCCTCCATGACACGCTACGACGAAGATGATGAGGCTTTTTGCCACCACCGTCGTCGGGGAAACAGCCCGAGCAGTTATCGAGTTGGAATTGGGGGCGGAGGAAATGGCGGTCGACACTGGGAAGGTGACAGCCCTCCGGATCGTGATGTTCACGGAGAAGGTGGAGGTTTCCGCCCGATCAACGCTCCTCCAGGTAGAATCGATTTTCAGCCGATGGGTCCTCCTCGCGATAGTGGAAGTTTTCGGCCGATGGGTTCTGACGGAGCTAGCGGAATTCGACCTAGAGGGCCCGTGATGTTTCCGCCATCGGAAAGTCCAGATGAATGGGGATTTTCCGGCGGCAGGGTATTTCCGGCACCGATCGGTAAATTAATGGAGCCTGATTACTCTGTAAGATTGACTTCACCGCCGGCCCAGCAGCCTCTTTCGGGTCAGAAAAGAGGGCGTCCTCTCTCGGAGCCTGGCAACTTTACTGGAACTGGTAAGCTTGGGCTCACTCTACGATGATGATCTCTTGTTTTTGTTGGATTCAAAGATAGAGTAACGCAGTGTAATCTACTTTTCATGTAATTCGATTGTTGAAGGTGTTTCATTGATCTTTCCATTTTCACTTGTATGTGATAATCAGAGCTATTTCCCTACTTCATATGTAAGCATCCTTAGCTGGTAATTTGTTTTGCAGATGTTTCTGATCGTGCTAGTGTTGTCAAGCTTTTTGTTGGCTCAGTACCGAGGACAGCTCTAGAAGAAGAAGTGAGTTAATCTGTAATTTCTTTCTTTCTTAATTGTTCTTTATGTGTGCACATTTGACACCACAAAGCTCATATATACTCTTTTCGTATCAAATCCGTTCTTGTTGAGATTACTTTTTCTAATTTTGATCTGTTGGTTTTTATATTCCAGGTACGTCCCTTGTTCGAACAACATGGAAATGTTCTTGAGGTTGCTTTGATCAAGGACAAGAGAACTGGACAGCAGCAAGGTATGTTTATCTCCATTTTACTAGTGATTATATTATTTTTTAAGTTTCAGGTCTCCTGAAAAGGCTGACGGGAAGCAACCCCAGTCTCATCATTGGCCTCTGTGTTCGTTTATCACAGAAGAAGGCTCCCTCGTGTAGCTTGCTAAGAAATGTATTGTTGGTCAAATATGTTCCGCTACTTGTGTCTATTCTAGAACTTTAGATGTGTTTGAAAAATGTAGCAGACTTTATTGAGGGTGTTTTAGCGTTGAAGTTAAATGTACAGAAAACTTAACAGATGTTTTGCTATTTCCTTTATAGTGGGTTATTGGTTTAAAGAACGCGGCTACCGAATTCAATTTTTCTCTTACTCTTCCTTTCAGTGAATTGAAAATATTGTGGTTGAATGTATGTTTAGGTTGGTAGTTTTACAAGATGGTTTGGTTTATTGCCAGTCCTTGTGGTCAAGATCTGGCCATTCTTATTAATTATATAATGTTGGATGTTTGGCGTATCTACGTCCAGTTTTCGATGTGCTCTCTCTATTGGTTGATGATTGAATTCCGTTTACCTTTTTGGATGCTTGATACTGGAATGAATGCCCTTTTCCCTTTATTTTGTTGTGGATGGTTAAGTTTACTACGATAACTGTTCTTCCTTTTCCCTCACTTTGAATGGCCTGAGATGTGGATTTGTTGTATGTTCTCCTCTCTCTATTGCTTGGACGGTTTGTGATGTGATATATTATCTCTCGTCATTTTGTATTAAGTAGCTCTTATGTTTTTGTATGGTGACTTATATTTATGTGAAAGAGATGTCTGATGATGGATTTGTTTCGTATGTTATTCTTTAGTTTGTTTAGTGGTCTAATCCTCATTATTGAGTTTCCTCTTGTACAATTCCATTAAGTTCTGTCTTTATCTTGTCAGTATGAAGCATTAGTAGATGGCGAATGACGTGATTGTATGTGTTACATAGTTATTTATTAATTCTCGACTTTCTAAAAAGTTATTGTATCTATATCTGGTACACCTTTGTGAATTGCATACAAGTGCATTTGATTGTGGTGGCATAAAGCCTTTACTCATTTGGTAGTTTTACAAGATGGTTTGGTTTATGCAGTATTTTCCACGCAACTCTTTCCTTCAGTCCTGTGAAATATTAGGTGGTGCCTTAATTCCTCAGAATACTTATTGATGTTAAATAATACAACTTGACTTTCACTCGCTCTCCTTGCATCGATCAGCATCAGGCAGTATCCTAATTATGTATTACATGAAGCAAGTGTAATTCTTTTCTAAAATTGGTATTGTTTCCTATGCAATACCTTTGGATTATGGTTTTCTTGATAACTGTAGTTTATCTTCTTAAGTCGCGTGATGTATGGTGACAAAAATGTGATATGTTGTTCTGGTTTTAATTATATTATCTGTTAGTAGCGATGATTGAGAATATTTTTCCATGCTGAATCGTTTACCTTGGTCCTGTAGCCATGTTTTATGTTGGTACGTACGTGTAGATTTTTCTAATTTTTTTTCCCCCAGTGCATGGATATTATCTGTAGATATGTTATCTACCAACAGTCTCCATTTTTAAATATTTTCCCCTTATGCTCCGTTTGAAGATATTAGTATTCTCTTCAACAACTTTACTCCAATGATCTAAGTGGAGGCTGTCAGGATATGTCTTATGATTTTTCTACTGAACTTATGTGCTTTGAGTGCCGTTTATTTATTCAAGAATGTGGTTGTGGCGCTTGTAATGCAACTATATTACTCGTACCTCTTGATGTTGATAGACGGAAAAGTTGAACCATGAACAGACAGCTTAAGTATCAGTCTTTAATGCAGGCTGTTGTTTTGTAAAATATGCAACTTCTGAAGACGCGGATAGAGCCATTAGAGCGTTGCACAATCAGATCACTCTTCCTGGGGTAATTGCCACCGAAGCTTTCTCTTATCAAGAATAGGAAAATACAGGTTGTTTCACCTTTTATGTTTTGATTCCCAGGGAACTGGCCCTGTTCAAGTTCGATATGCTGATGGGGAGAGAGAACGCATCGGTAATCAACTTCCGAAGTTATTATCTTAATGTGGCTTTTAATGTCTGGTTTACATGGGGATTACCGTACACTATAAATTCAAATTACAAGAACTGAAATAATATGGGATATGAATTTTAAGGAAACGGATCCTTTTCTCTGTTCTCTTAGCCTCACTCTCAAGTCACAACTGATTTAATTCCCTTCTTTTGAAGGTGCGTTAGAGTTTAAGCTTTTCGTGGGTTCAGTAAACAAGCAAGCCACTGAAAAAGAAATTGAGGAGGTATGTCTCATATCCCAACTTTTGATGGAAGACGTTACTAATGGCAGATTTACCGAACAGGGAACAGTTCCATTTTTAGATGTTAATTTGCACTGTTGCCTTGGTTGATAAAATGATTTTATGATAATTTTTATTAATTTTCCTAAAGGGCCCATGGCTTGAAGAGTTCTGTCAGTTATGCAAGCGCTTACATTTAGTAACTGAGTATTCTCTTCTTTCAAGTAGATCTAACTGTTTGACCGTCAATTTTTTTCCCTCCGTATATAAAATCGATAATGATGTGAATGTCTACCTTCTGAATCATTTGTGTCAATTTTCCCTGTATTCCTTCGATGAACTGTGTGATTGTTGTTGCTTGAACAGATATTTTTGCAATTTGGTCGCGTGGAAGATGTCTACCTCATGCGTGATGAGTATAGACAGAGTCGTGGTATGTCTGGTTGCTACTAGATTCTATGAATGGTTTGATACGTGATGGTGTTGTGATGGTCAACCTATGTTTTTTACTCATGTAGGATGTGGGTTTGTTAAATATTCAAGTAAAGAGACGGCAATGGCAGCTATCAATGGTCTCAATGGAACTTATACGATGAGAGTAAGCTGTGAATCACATAAGTATCTCAGTTTCTCACGTTATCACCCTTTGGGCTTGACTTGTTGACTGGCCTCTATCCCTTCTCCAGGGTTGCAATCAGCCATTGATTGTTCGGTTTGCTGATCCAAAGAGGCCTAAACCTGGCGAGTCGAGGTATTGCCTTTGAGACAATATTTTGATTCCTTCTAATGCTTTTATATCTTCATTCTTTGTTCTGTCTTGAGTAACATTTATGGAGAATTTTTTGGGGCATGGGTAGAGAGTTGGGAACCTTCTTCCTTATCCAGTTATTACTGGAATGCTAGCCTTGCTTTCTATATATCCATAAGTAGTTTCTGTTTCCAGGGATGTGGCACCTGCTGTGGGACTTGGTTCAGGGCCTCGTTTTCAAGCTTCAGGACCAAGGTAACTGGGGTGAAAGGAGATCATGATTATTCTCATCAAGTACATATCTATTTTGACTAATCAATCCTGGTCTCCCCGTCTCTATTTGTTAGGCCTACATCTAACCTTGGTGACCCTAGTGGGGATGTAAGCCGCACAAACCTGTGGCGTCCACCAAATTCACCAAACATTGGCCCACCTAGTAATACTGGGATCCGTGGTATTGGGAGTGACTTTTTCCCTAGACCAGGTCAGACAAAACTGCCTTCAAATCAGGTGAGAACAGCTTGATGATCATGTATATCATCTTAGATCTACAAATCCATACAAGTAACGCACATAATCTTTTTGCACGTACTTCTAAATACTGCACACATATAATGATGTCTACTTCTGATGTGAGCTTTTGTATATGTGGCATTCTGTAATATTAGGGCGGTCAATTGGGTGGTTATGGTGCTCCTCCCCTTAATCCTCTTCCAGTTTCTGGAGTTTCATCATCTGCCACATCGCAACAGGTACTTTAGCTATATTTATCCAATCAAGCAAATCTGAAAACATTGTACATATAAGTTCGGAGTTTCAACTGTTTCTATTCCACAGCAAAACCGAGCAGCTGGTCAGCATTTATCACAATTACAAAAACCTCTTCCCAGTCCACAGGCTCTCCCCCGTCGGCCACAAACACAAATGAACACTTTACAACAACCACCCTTGCAGAATCCTTATGGTTATAGCAGCCAGTTGCCTACCTCTCAGCCGACACAGCAAAACGTCCCTCGTGCAACTGCTCCTCAAACTCCCTTGAACATCAATCTGCGTCCAACACATGTGTCTTCTGCAACTGATCAATTTCCCCTTCGTGCTCAGCAGCAACCGCTACAAGAGACGCAGCATCCTCCTTCTGAGCTAGCTCAGCTCTTATCAAAGCAAACTCAAACTCTACAAGCAACCTTCCAATCATCACAGCAAGCATTTTCTCAGCTGCAGCAGCAAGTGCAGTCCATGCAGCAACCAAACAAAAATTTACCAGTCTCACAGAATGGCCAAGCTGGTAAACAGCAGGTATGAATATCATCTCTCGGTCGCGTCTTCCTCAAGCTGCTGTTTTAACCTGAAATTATTTCCTGATAGCCATCTAAGTTTTCATTTCTTCGTGTGTTATAATATTCTCATGTTCCTCTCGGCTGCTTCTTTATTAGTGGGCTGGATCTGCAATTCCAGCAGTTGTTAGCACCGCTGCTTCTACACCAGCTAGCTATGTGCAAACACCTGTACCTGGAGTAAGTCAGAGCGTTGTTTCTGCCAAATGCAACTGGACTGAGCATACCTCGCCGGATGGGTTTAAATATTATTACAACGGTCTAACAGGTGAAAGCAAGGTGAGAAACGTGATTCCTCTTTAATATATATTCTTGCGAGTTTGAGGAGAATTCCTTCTCTTTGTTATAAGTGTATTTTCTTCTTCTTCTGAAGCTCTTCAATTCATGCCATGATATAATTGAGTTTTGCAGTGGGAAAAACCTGAGGAAATGGTAGTGTTCGAACGACAGCAACAGCAACAACATCAGCAGAAGCCAACTATGCAGCCGCCTCAGAACTTACAGCAGACTCTGCCTTCCCAGCCGATGCAGCAACAACCACAACAGATTCACCAGCAGTATCAGACCCAGCAATTACAGCAGCCTTTTTATTCTTCACAGGTTGGTTTCGTTTTCTTACTGGTTACATCCAAGTAGTTTTCTGACGTGGTCTCTAACTTCGTTTTTTACTTTTTTTCCATTTGGAGTTGCAGTTTCCAACTCCAGGGGTCAGCCACAATGCTCAGGTGTATATCTCTTAATCTGTTTACTTTTTTTTTTCATTTCAGAATTTGATTCTTGTAGAAGGAGATAAACCACCTAATGTAAAATTTAATAAGCCACAGTTTTGCCAACGTTTTGAATATTCAGATAAAAAACATCCAACCTGAAGTCTTTTTTCTTTTTTATTTATTTTTAAGATGCAGTATCCGTCAATGGCAGTTGGTCAAAATAGCCAGGTACATATCTGAATCAGTGAAATTAATCAGGCGTAGTTTCAGTAGAATTTTAGACATAATAAACGCTTTGCGTATATTCTCTATTGAAATATCTTTGTATGTTTTTCTCTCTCTTGAAAATGCAGTTTCCTATGTCAGGGATTGGTCAAAATGCTCAGGTATATATGTTAATCTCATCATGTATAGTAACAAACTCTCATTTCTTCTAATGAAGTTAATCAAAGAACATAGTGTCATTTGCGAAAGAAACAAAATTGATATGACATTCCATCTATCTCTCTGTCTTGACTCTTGATACTCATACTGTGCAGGTACATGAAAGGAGGAGCTAAAAATCTCACTAATTAGATAGGAACTTGAGGAACTAATTAGTCAGGCAGAGGAAAAGCAGCAATGGCAGTGTTCGTGGTCTCTGAGTTTTAGTTAACCCCTTTTAGATAATTATAGATAGGCGCCATCTAAATTATTTATTTTCTCTAGTCAGGGATGTTCGCCTTTTTCATGGCAAGAGTTACCAAACAATATCCGCCTGTTGTAACATAGATAGGGCAAGTCATGTCTCATGTTGTGTTAGTAGCAAGTGCGCTTAGCTAGTTAACCTAAAAGCAAACTTTGATCCAGGTTTAGGAGTCATATATATAAATAAATATGTATACATTATATAATCATCTTTTAATCCATAAGCCTGACTTGAGATCTCATCTTATTCTAAACCATCACTGTTTTTCTTTTTTCAGAGTTCCATCCAATTCATCCATAGATTTCGTAAAACCGAAATCCTGTTGGAGATTAGTGTGGTCGTGAATATGAATGGAAATGAAACAAGGAAATTGTGTTTTTGATAAGAAAGAACAGTCGACCTTACTACACAATACCAAAAAATTAAAATTAAATAAAATGCAAAATCTCAGCAAAGAAGTCAAAACAGTGAAGATACACAATCTGACTAGTATAGAATACTAAGAGCATGTATAACGCAGAATCCCATATGAGACGCTTAGCTAATAATTTAATATAAAAGTTGTTTTAAGCACTTTTTTTAGCAATTCATTGTTTTCTCTTCTTTAATGGGAGAATCCAAAACAAGAGTGCTTAGCTCAAGCAAATGGAAAATATTCAACTTTTTATGAAAACAAGAGTGAGAAGTAGGAAAATCAAAGAATACACAATTGAACATGCATCCAAAAACAGAAAAATTTTAAGTTTGAAATAGAGAATTTAGACCAAAACAAAACACAAAGCTTCAAAACCAGTAACCCGAAGTCATAATCTAAACCGTAACTTAGCTTAGACAATAGTTTGTGTCTGCAGTTCATGAACTCTGCTATTGATGTTTGATGCAGTTCCATACTAATCAGTCATCACACATCATCTTGGTAACACCAGAGACTTGACTTGATCACGAGGAGGCATGATGATTGACATCATGTTGGTTCCGTTTCCCCTAGCTGCTTCAAGGGATTTGATCATTCTCTTGATCTTCCACATCTCAATGTTCATGTCATCGTCATGATTAATATCTCCCATTTTAACCTGAAATCAACACAATAGCAAAAAAGCAAAGCTAGTTGATAGCCAAAAAACATGTACAATTAACAAAAACAAGCCTTGATCAACCGTTGCTGAGTTGATTCCTGTGACCTAAAGAATGTCAAATTTAATAACAACAACACGGCAAGGAAGACCATTGAAGAAACTTCCACCAACCTGGAATTGAACAAACTGATCTTTGACAAACCGTAGTACAAGACCCTATTTTCCAGCACCAACATCTCCAAGTAAAACCTGAAAGGCTTAACCAAATACAGAACCAAATCAAAAGAAGAAGAGAAATCGAAATGTTCACAAGCAGTTAAGACTTATAAAGCAAAAGTAAACTCTTGTTACAAAAAACCACTAAGAAACGAGCAAGACTAAATGCAGAAACTTCCATGGATACAGATTACAAACAGGGACGAAGAACAATGGTGGTTTTTGATCAAGAACAAATCGTGGTTTGATCAACATCCAAACGAAACGAAATTTTGGAAGCCCAATCAACAACATAACTCTAAACCCAAAATTAACCACGATATATAGCCGATTGTGGAAGAGAACTTACCATAGAATACAAAATCCTTGATTCAAATTGGTTGATCTTCGTGTATTTTTTCGCCGAGTCGCATCACCACAAGATAATTACAAACACCACACCACACCACAAAAAAAATCATGATTTCCGCCTGATTTCTTGAGCAAAATCGAGTAAAGGTCCGATTCACAATCAATCGCCATGGGAGATCAAGAGAAGAGAGAGAGAGAAGACTAGAAGAGCGAAGGGAAAGAGGAGAAAGAAAGCGTTTTTTTTCTCATTTACCTCCCTCGAATCGCAAGCTGCCACGTGTCACTTGGCGTCGATGCTTATTACGCTTGTTTAGGCGTCGACGCTCAGTTTAAAACATTTTTTTTATTTAAATTAATTGCAATTTTCTCTAAGAAAATCTCTAAGCGACCTGCATTAATCATGCTCTAAAAACGCTGCAAACTCCCATGCCGTCTTCAACTTCTAACTTGTAGTTGAAACATGTCCCACGATTTTCTTTCGAATTACCTGTAATGCAGGAGAAAATTCTTAGGTCGGAGGACAGACAAACAGAGCGGTAAGGAGTTCACTTTGGTTGATGAGAATAAAAGAGTATCAACTGATTCTGTCAACTGTATTAAGATTTGTCATGGTAATATAACTAGCTTTTACCTGTTAACAAAGATGGCGGTTGGACTGCCTGGAGATGGAGGATTCTGCTTCAGGAGTGATGCATGTGGACCAGCTAAATCAACATCAGCAGCAGAATGTATTTCAACCTCTTCAAGACCAAGCTGCCTCTTGATCAACTCCACGTTACTCTCAAGGACTTCCTTCTCTCCAAAAGGTAACCTCAAATTCAGAGCCTGCTACCCAGAGCTATTGCCTCGTCCTTTCTTGAATTTCAGGAAAGGCATGCAAAGCTTCTGAATTTGCTTGAAGTTCTCTGCTTCTCCATCCTTCTGCATAATCTCCCTCAGTTCTCCAAGTATCTCTGCATCAGGGGCAAAAGTACGGTTTGCTGGTCAAATTTCCTTTGAAGAATCTCGAGGCAGTGAATTCCATCCATCAAATTCCTCATTCACATATACTAGGCCTTTCATCTTCGCCTCTGCCACTACTGTTACTTGAGCACCTTTCTTAGGTGCCTTCTTGGAACCGAGAGCTGTTTCTGTAGAAGCTTTCTCATTAAGATGATAGAATCTTGCAGATATTTGTTAGCACCTTGAGAACCAAATCTGGCTCATCTGATGTTGGCCAGCCTGCTTTACCACAGAGCCTTCCTTCTTCAAAAGTTCCCTCCAAACATGCTCTGCAAACTGAGGACAGATTGGTTCAATGAGGCGTGTTTGCACATCCATAAACTTCAGTATCAAGTCATGATTCATGCCGCCACTGCCGCAAGAGAGCCTATACTCATCTCGAGCAGCTTGCAAGTCGTAAAACCCATTCTTAAGTGCCTCCCTAAACAAACAATTTCGTAGGCTTTTTCAGTCAATCTGATAGCAATGTTCATGTCATTTTCAAACACTTTATCAGCATATGTAGATGGAGGGCCCGTTCTCAAAGAGGATTCAGCAGCCAGAACTTCTTCCATCCATGTGAGCTCTTTTCAGCCGCAAATTGCAGCATTGCAGTTTCGTTACAAAGTTTGCATCGTCAACGCCATCACCAGCATCAGCCAAAGCAAACCTCGTAGCAGTGGCAGAGAATTCTTCAATAGCCTGGCGCAGGGTTTTGAAATTTCCAGTTGACTTTGACATTTTCTCAGAATTCAGCATGATGTGACCATTACATCTGATGCCACGTGGCCAGTTACGTCGCCATTAGTGCAGTGTGGTTGTAGATGAAAAACGTCAAATGATTCTGAATAAGATCCTTTCCTGAAACTCGAAGATCCAGTGGGTACCAGTAGTCAAATTCCTGCTTCATCTCACTTAAAACATCTGACGGAATGTCAGATGATTTTGGGTACTGACCATCACAGAAGAGATAGTCCCAAACTTCATCATTCATCTGCTGAGGGCGAACCAAAGACTTACTCCCTTTATACATGTCTCCATCGTGAAAGAAATGGGCAACTGTATAATACGCCATATAAAGAGAGGAATCAGACAAGGACTCCACAAGGAACTGTTCATCCCAGGGAATCGAGTTCCAAGACCAAAAGACCGTGAGCAAGCCCACTGATTGAGCCAGCTCAAAGTGTGCTCAAATCCATGCCTTGTTTCTTCAGAGTAGAGATTCATTTTTGATAAGCACTCCTCAGCCATTTGCCGCCATTCTGATTCTCCGTACGTTATGTACCACTGATCTGTAAGAGCCACAACACATTCATCACCCGATCTTGACATGACCGGCTTCTCGGTTCACTGTATATAATGCCTCGCCAGACTCTATGAGCTGTTTCTTGATAATGGGCTTAATGTCTTGAACTTTCCTACCAACAAACTCTCCTAAGCATAGTTCCTTCGGTGAATCCTTTCAGGTACGTCAACCTCTTGGCCTCTGCAAGCTTCTCCTTATCATTTTGACTTTTAATCTTCAGATCCAAGCAGACCTTCTCGGCAGCCTTATCTCCAAACTCGGAATGTTGATAATCGGCACAATTTCAGAGGGCACCCACTCATCTTTCACACCAAACTTTGCTCGAAGAGCAGGCTTTGCACTTAGATCATGCAAAGCCATGTAATCATCAGGGGCATCACTAGGCACGCTGGTGACAATGCCAGTACCCTTGTTGGTCAGAATGGTTAACATGGGCAGAGCATAGATGATCTCGTTCACTGCCAGAGGAGACCTCAAAGGGAGTCCAATCAGATCATGCCCTGTCAACTCAACTAAGCAGGAAGGCTTCTGAGGGATCTTTGAAAAGTTCTGGTAAGCAAGGTTGAGTGCAGACCTCTCAGTAAGGATGAAGACATCAGTTTCATTGATTTCATAAGCTCCATACTTCCCATCAGGCAACACCCATGCGTTTGTTTGCCCATACATGGTCTCAGGCCTCAAAGTAGCTGCAGCCAAAAACACTCTCTTTCCTTCCAAAGGACCAGCTTCAGAGGAAACGGCTTCACTACTTCCATCTTAATAAGAGTGTACTCCTGAGGCTGAACACCTTCACCAGTAGCACGGTCGTGATCAGCACAAGGCTGCCCATCTAGAGGTGAGAATATCGTGTACCTACGGTCTTTCACAATCTTCCCCATAGATTTCAACTTCCTCATCTGCCACCTCACGAAGGCATCGAAAAACGGATTAACATCAGTGGTCACGAACGACCGTCTCCAATCACAACCTAATCCATACGCCTTGAGATCTTCAACAGCCAATGGAGGGAAGTAATACAACCATTCGTATGGATCTTGGAATTTCGTATCTCACTGTCAGTGAGGCCAAAACTGCGCATAATCTCCCACTGATGAACCTGTCCACCGGATTTCGCAGCTACCTTTGACTTCTTTCCCTTGAACTGACCCGGCAAAGCTGGTGTATCACTATCCAGCTCTCTCCTCAGGAGCTTGTTTGGTGGCAGCAGAAATCAGGAGGGTTTCCATACTCGTGCATCTCACGAGCAAGCTTGTCCGCAGAAGCCTTAATTGGCATTCCAGTACAGTGGAAGCCAAATGGAAGGAGCACATTAGCGCCTCTTAGTCTATGATAAGCAGAAGCAAAATCGATCTTGGAAAGTGAGAAGGCATGCCCAATGTGTAGATAACCATTCATATACGGGAAAGGGAAGGTCGAGAAGAACTTTTCTCCTGGTTTTGGAGAATCCTTGCGAGATTCAGCCTTGAATACTTGCTCTTCCTCCCACAATGTTATTGCTTTTTTCAATCTCGAGAAGACGATATCTCTCCTCGCGAGCTTTTCGAATCAGTGCCATTGCGGACCAGTGCCTGCCCAAACAGAATCATACAAATCAAACAAAGAAAACGCCTATCTACAGAATTGAATTCCAAAGAGGACCTGAACAACAGCAAACTAAGTCCGTACAGAAACAAAGAGATAAATCGAACGCAACCCAGATGAGATCAATTACCTTGTGGATGAAACGAAAGCCAAACCCAAAACCTCTAACTTCAATATTTGGTTACGTCCAATTGTCTAACGGAATAGTCTCCAACCATCAGACCCAGTTACAGTATATAGTCTTTTATGAGATTATTTAGGAAGACCAGGAAGCTTCCTATTTGCATGAATAAATGTTTGAAACTTCAAACTTGTCAGACTGACTAGTCATGGAAAGCATTACAAGTTTGAAATATTCAACATTTTTTCATGCAAATAGGAAGCTTCCCGGGGAAACTTGTAAGACTTCAGTCTCACCTTGTGAGAGACTCCAGCAAGCTCGTCGTACATCTTAGCAACTTCAATCAGGCATAGTATCGCTAGCCAATGATGAATATCCCTGTTGGAAACACGAGCTCGTTGTCATAAGGAACAAAATGAGTCAGCCTAATAACAATGCTCTATAAAACGTAAAGTTTGAAGATGAAGATCCACATCTACTTGGTATTGATCTGACGTTTTAAAACTCAATAACATATACAGAAGATGAACATACATGAGGAGTGTATCTAGAAGCTTAACGGATTTGGGTTGTTGGTGAAGGTAAGCAGAGTGGTCGCTGGGAAGCAATTCGACTGGAGCTTGAGGTTTGTTCCTCAAGGCGAGGGTCCGAGTGTGATTCAGATTCATCGTCTCAGCCAATTGCTTCCGGTACGCCTCTCTTGATCATAACAAGTCTAGTGCTTTATATATCTCATGAACCAAGTTTCACTTCCACTCAGATCGCAAAACCTATAAGCCGATCAAACACTAAAGACTATAAAGAAGAATCGATGTTCGTTGATATAAACTAACAACAGCAAACTCTCAGCTTAAAGTGGAATAATCGAAGAACGGATCCAATTCCATCAAACCCAGTATTGATTAGCTTCAGAAGACTAGAAAATTTGCCTAAAGCAGTGAATTTTATGAAGCTAGACAGCTCGGATTTGATTATGATTGTCGACTAAAATGTTGAGATTTGGGGATTGAGCAAACCTGATACTCCCATTCAGCTGCAATGCCCTTAGCGAGCGCCACAGAAGGATCGAGCACGAACGACCAAGTGAGAGCTCTTTGCTGATTTAAAAGCCCTTCTGATTAACATCGCCGCCATAAATCCTCACTCTCCGGTGGGATTTGACCAGACGAACATGAGATGATGGGAGGAGAACGACATTCCTCGATGACGATCGGATTTGGATTCTAAGGTTTCCTTGTTCGGTTTCTGAGCTCACCGACGGAATCGTCGCCGATTTCTCTCTTTAAAAAAAAAAAAAAAAATTCTCTCTGTTCATTATTAGTCCGTTGTTATTCACTTGTTCGGTTTTGTTGAACTTTTTTCCTAAATATAAACAAAATATGTATACATCATATAACCATCTCTCTTAATCCTTGAGACTTCATCTAATTCATGGTTTCGTACAACCAAAGTCCTGTGTAGACTTATTTAATTTCTATTTATATAGATAGAGATTAGTGTGGTGGTGAATATGAATGGTTCAATCATTTTCTTTAGTTAATCGCTCTACAATTCCTCCTAATCTCGCCATCACTACCACCACCGGTTATCGCACCCATCTTAACCATAGCCGTCTTAAAATCCTGGAAGAAAACCGACTGATCCGCTGCGTAGGTCTCAACAATGGCCCTCGTCCCTGGGTCCTGAACCGCCAAAGCTTGGTCTGACGGAAGCAACCCTTCACCGGAGATGAGGTTAACATAGTACTGGTTGTCAAATGTTGACGGCGTCACCAAGTCAAGCTGAGTGATAGCTGCAGCTGGGTCCACCGTCGAGCACAGCTGCTGTAGCGACTCCAGGAACTCTAGGTTCTCTCCATGGTTAGCCGGTTGTCCGGTTTGCAGCGGTTGCAACCGAGCGGTGAACGAAGTGCACCGTGCCTTTCCCAATGTATGTCCACCTAAGTAACATGGTCACAAATTTCATTATCTTCGGTTTCTTTCAAACCGGTTGATCTAAGTAACAGAGAATGTATTACCGGAAAGAGCGACCATGTCGGTTTGGGAAAGGCCGAGATTTTGGAATGTAGAGATGAGAGTAGGTACGGTTGAGTTTGGTGAAGGTAAGCTAGTTGTTGCTGCCTGTTTGCTTGCGGTTCTGCTGTCTTTTCTTCCTACTTCTACTTCCCAGTTTGGTCCACCGGACTTCAAAAAACACGATTTCAAAATGTTAAAAATCAAAACCGGTTTATGCTAATTTCATATGGTTAGGAATTGTGAAACTGGTTTGATTACCACAACGACTGAATCTCTAGCGGCCATGGCAAGAATGTCTGCGCATGAGACAGTCTCTGGACATACAGATTCAAGATCAGACTTTATCGAATCTATCACTTCGAATCCACGAAGAGAGTTAAGATTTGGAGGCGCCGTTTTTTCACCGACCAATCCTTCTGTGTCATCCAACAAAACCGAAGCATCACATCCCTGTAATGACAAAAAAAACATCCCGGTTCATACTTTTGCTCTACTTAACCGGTACCGATATGAAATTTGTCACGTTTTAGCCAGCATCATTAATTAATTTCCGGTTTCATGACGGTTTCGAAATTACTTGCATTGACAAAACAGTCGTGGAAATGAAGACGGAGAAGAGAAGCAGCCATTCTTGGATCCTGTGAAACTGCGGTCTCGACCCACGAGTAGACGATAGACTCTGCTTCCGGGCATGTACTCCGGTATAAACCGAAATCAAGAACCAAACCGAACCCTATACCGAAGCCTGAACCGGTTTCTCCACTTCCCTCTTCACAATTAGTCTTACTGAAGTTGGTTGGATTCTCGGAGAGTGAGACGATTGGCGTTGCAGCGTAAAGCATAAGGAACAAGTTAAAGAGAATCTTCATCGTCATATGATTACTCTCGATTTTCTCTTTGAGCTTTAACATTCAATGAAGTTTGGTACTCCTTTTAGGAAGCTAGGTTGTGTGTGTCCATATTTATAGAAACAATTAATTGTATAAAGACAGGCACATACATAAACACGTATATGTATGTATGTGTGTGACTGCATGACTGCATGTGCACTACAACAACCCAGTTACGGATTATACATGAATATTGAATTCATCCAACAAATTTTGTTATATATATATGGTTACATATCGCCTACGACAAAATCTATGATCAGTAAAAGTTTGAAGAGAATTACAGTGTATTAGTCACTTATAAGTCTTGGATTATGCTTTTTGTTGCTGTTGTTGTTATTTTACAGTATAATATGAACAAAACAAATCATTTTGACTTGGACATGTACACAGAGACTAGGAGAAAACAGAAAGTGAACAAATTTGCAAAAAGTGTCTGGCTAGTTTTATTTGTCTTTTCTTTGTTAGTACTTATCAAAAAGTTGTAACTAGTAGGAAAAGGACTTAAAGAGTTGCAAACTGTAATGACTGAAGAGGGGCAAAAAAAAAAAGACATGTAGAGAAGTGTCGGTATAGTGTACTGTGTACAGTGTTGAGTCAGGAGTAGTTAAGAGACGGACCAATTCAATAGTTGGAATCTGAACATTATGCTTGTTTATTTCATTATTTTATATTAGAATAGTAAATATTTGAATTTGTGTATGCACAAAATAATTACAGAATGATGTTAAGGGTGCATGGAGGATATGCATGTGGTAGTAGTTACTGTGAAAAGGAAAAGAGAAAGTACGTTAGACTTGAATGAAGAAAGGGTCAAATTTATGTCGAGTGGTCCTTTCTCTTTTTTTCTTTATTTGTAAATAAACACTACCACATACTATAAAGCTATTTAAATCAACGTGTTCTAAAATATTGAATGGGCCGATGGGCCGGTCCATGGGCTTTACGAGTAACGTAGTGTGTAAATGCCCGAGAAAGTCTGATAAATTACAATCGATTGCCACTAGAGACAGCTTTCTCTTTACTAGAGCTTGACCTCATTCGTCTCCCATTCGTCTCCTCTCCGAGTGAACCGATCCCGCCAAAGACACTGAGAGTGAAAATCAGGAAAACTCGTCAGCTAAAGAGATTCGGCGAAGATGAGTACTATGAAGTTTTGTCGCGAATGGTAAAACGAGTCTCTTCTTTTGCTCTTTTCAAAATTTGATTTTGGGTTTTTACATCTCTTAGTTCGTCTCGAATTCGGTATCGAACCTAGTTCGAAATTTACGGGCTTTTGGTGGTTTGATTTTGATTATCAATTCGGTTTTGGAAATTTCAGTAATAACATTCTCTACCCAAAGGAAGACAAGGAGCAATCGATCCTCCTCTACGCGTGCCGTAACTGTGATCACCAGGTAAACTTGGTTTTGCTTTCTTAGTTTAAAATTAGGGTTTCATGGCTCAATGCGTTGCAAAAATTGGTAAATGGAATTTTACAAGTCATGGCTTAAGTCAATATTCTTTAGTTGAAACTCTTTTGTTGATAACCTCATGTTTCCTCTTTGTAAGATGTTGAAACTTAACCGAGAAATGAGAATATCAACTAGTTTAGATCCAGAATGTAGCTCATTGTGCTTGTTTCAGGTCATGAACTTAATTGGTACATAAAAGTAACGACTTCTTTGAGAGAGACCTTGTGCACAAATGCAAGACTACAGCATTTAGAGGGTCTATGCATATGAGTTTCAACAGTATCCATCTTAGATCCTATATGAATGTATTGCAACTTAGCTCGGATTGGTTACTGTTAGCTGTGTTTATGAATCTACAACATGTATGTGGCCATTGGTTTGCAGGAAGCAGCGGACAACAACTGCGTGTACCGAAACGAGGTACATCACTCTGTGAGTGAACAAACTCAGATCCTATCTGACGTTGCTTCTGATCCAACTCTTCCCCGCACTAAGGCCGTGCGCTGTGCCAAGTGTCAACATGGCGAAGCTGTCTTCTTCCAGGTCAATAAAAGCTTGGTCCTTAATTCGTTACCAGTCAAGCACTAAAGAAACGTTTTTTTTCTTTTCTCTGATCTAACTTAAAGATCAAAACTTTGGTGTTGCTACTTGTACACTGTTATTCGGTTTTATATAAGCTTGTGTGTGTGTGTGTGTGTGTTTCATTTGAATTTGCAGGCCACGGCTAGAGGAGAAGAAGGAATGACTCTGTTTTTCGTTTGCTGCAACCCAAATTGTAGTCACCGTTGGAGAGAATAAAACTGTACAAGATTTGATTTTTGTCCCCTATGTAACGTGACTTCCTCTTTAAGTGTTTAATACATTCTCAGTTTCGAGTTTTTGTGTACTTAAATATGAATACTGTGGGGAGCTTGTTTTCTCGAGTTCGGGGTCTTTTCTGATCAATTTGTTTTCAATTGGGTCTAATTATGAATTTGTTGATTTATGTGGGGCCGATCTGAAAATTCGTCGTAATCTACGGGTCGAAATTTGAATACGTGGAAACTGGAAAATTGGCAAATTGGTAAGCTACTAGTCTGTATTCTATAGCCGCCGGCTGCTGTAAACTTTGCTGGCTATAACGTGTGAATGTTTGATATTATAAAAATGTTGACTACTCTAATCTTCTCGATAAAATTAATTTAAAAACGATGTGGTTACTACGTGATCACATTGAATTATGTTGAAATTATATTTGAATTGAAGTTTATGTTCAGACGAATCTATTTAAATAATGACGATTGTAACTTTCGCATGGGCTGCTTTCATATGGTAATAATGGAAATTTAACGTTAGCTAAAAAATCACGTTCGTCCACATGCACCATAAAAGTCAATTAATCAGGTACCAAGTCATGATTGGAGTTGGGAGCTTATCTAAATTTCACAAGTTAGAGGTTTTTACACGTAAAAAAAATACCAAATGTTGTCATATTTGTGGTTGGTGAAGTTTGTTTTACGAATTAGATCGGTCCGTTGTTAGTTAAATATGTTTCTCGTCATTCGTAGAACATTAATAACTATTGATATAGAGTATAGACATATATATATATATATATATAGTCAAATAAATCAAATTTCGTATAACTGAAAACAGAAAAATAGCCGGTTAAAAAAAAAAAATAGCCGGTTTATTTGTCAATTTTGGAAAATATAAACAATGCTCTCTTTTCTCGAGTTGGAAAAAGACATTTCTCTACCCAATTTTGGATAAGAACTTCTATTTTGCATAAATTGATAAACTTATATTTGCACTCAAGCTGACCTTGTTTACTCAACTACTTGATCTGAATAATTTAATCAAAGCTATATGTCACTGAATTCAACATATATAATACAGTCCATAGTCCATACGCATCCATAATTTAAATATTAAAAAACCCCAAGTACGTACGTATGCCAATGTTATGTAGTATATAAAAAGCTAAGCACAAACCCAATTAGACAATAACCACATAATCAATAGATTTTAAGAGCTTATACCGCATCAACTCCGACTTTGATGTCACTAATGTCACCAATGATCCAAATGTTTCTCCTTCTTGCTCTATTCGCAACCACTCTAAATCCAACAAGTATCTCTCTCTCTCTCTCTCTCTTTCTTACCACACGTCTAGTTATTTTCTTGACTATAAACTTTGTTTTGTAATTAATTAACTATAAACTTAATTATATGCTTAATGTAAATGATGAAACCAGGTGGAGAACCAGTAGGTGTATGCTATGGAATGATGGGGAACAACCTTCCGTCTAAACAAGACACAATCGCTCTCTTCAGACAAAACAACATCCGAAGAATCCGTCTCTTCGACCCAAACCAAGACGCTTTAAACGCTCTCAGAGACACAGGCATCGAAGTCATCGTCGGCGTACCAAACTCCGACCTCCGATCAATCGCTGACCCTTCCTCCGCTAGGTCGTGGCTCCAGAACAACGTCCTTAACTATTACCCCGCCGTTAACTTCAAGTACATCGCCGTCGGTAACGAAGTTGTTCCGTCTAACGGCGGCGATCAAGTGCTCCCTGCCATGCGTAACGTTTATGATGCTTTACGTGGTGCGAATCTTCATGATCGGATTAAAGTCTCTACGGCCATTGATATGACTTTGATTGGAAACTCTTTCCCTCCTTCCTCCGGAGAGTTTCGCGGCGACGTTAGGTGGTATATCGATCCCATCATCGGGTACGTATCTATATTAGCATCGACTCTAGTCTCTAGATCATCATCATGCTATTGATACATCTCAACAAGAAAACAGAACACAATTTAATGTTTTTGCAAAAAGACAAAAATTCTTAGCTTTTACCTAATTTAATTAATAAAAGTTCTTGCTTGTTTTGCATGAATATTTTTTGATCTTAAATTTGAAAAATACTCTTCTTTTAATTTCTTTTGATAAAATTAGTATGAATCTTAGTATGAATCTCTTTCTTGTATTCTCCATTAACAATTTCAAACACTAGTTTACACATGTTTGTACAAAAGTTTGGTTTTTGAATAAATTTTACATAATATTCAAAAAAAAAAAACTTTTGAAAATTATATTTTTTTCAATCAAAATTATTTTACCAAAAGATACTCCCTTAAACTAAATTTTATATTTTTCAAAAGTACTAATAAGTGATATTTTTCTAAAAAAATTTAAAAATGATTTTAAAGGGTTTATAATTGAAGTATTTGGGTTTGGGTTTTGTATTTAGGGTTCGTGGGGATCCCACCAAAGCGCCTTGCACTTCTAGTAGGCCATGAACTAGATCCGAATCATTCTCAATGAATCCATAAGAAGTGATCCTATTTTTTTCATCGGGTCCGGGCAGAGACCAAAGGTCTTGAGCGACCGATCCGGCAGAACAACTCAAAAGATAAAGAAGTATCGTGAATTTCTTCATGCTCGTTCCAAGTTCGAAGTACCATTTGTACAAATAAGAATCCCCTTGGTTACATGATTTCTTCAATTAATATATAAAAAGTGTTTTACATATTAAAAAGTGTAGTTTAAAAAAATAACAAAAAGGAGATGTAGTTTTCAAATTTATAAACATAAAATAAATTGGGTTTTCAAAAATATATTTAGTTTTTAATATCGAACCAAAACGGCAAAAAAATCGGTTCTTGCACGGGTGTGTAGTTTCTTTGAAAACCGAGTGATCCATTTCTTAACTTATTCGATTTGATCAGGTTTCTAACGAGCACGAACTCGGCGTTACTCGCAAACATCTACACATACTTCAGCTACATCGGAAACCCACGAGACATCTCTCTCTCTTACGCTCTATTAACCTCTCCCTCCGTCGTCGTCTGGGACGGATCTCGCGGCTACCAAAACCTCTTCGACGCCATCCTCGACGTTGTTTACTCTGCCGTCGAGCGATCAGGCGGTGGTTCTCTGCCGGTGGTCGTTTCCGAGAGCGGATGGCCTTCAAACGGAGGAACCGCAGCGACTTTCGAAAACGCACGAACGTATAACACGAATCTTGCGGCGCGTGTGAGGGAGAATAGAGGGACACCTAAGAGACCTGGAAGAGGCGTGGAGACGTATTTGTTCGCCATGTACGATGAGAATCAGAAGAATCCTGAGTACGAGAAGAATTTTGGTTTGTTTTTCCCTAATAAACAGCCGAAATATTCAATCAATTTCGCTGGTGTGCAAGATGGTATAGAGGTTGAGTGATGCGTCAACTTGTAAAACCAAAATAATAATAAGTGAATCATCTGAGATTTATGTGAATGTTGGAAACAATTTCGATATAGGGAGAGCTAGATAGAGTATTGGTTAAGCAAAAACATTATTAAAAATAACTTATAATTATGCTACTTGATCAAAGAAAAAAATAATATGAATGTTTGAAACAATTTCAATATGGCAGAGAGAGAGTATAGGTTAAGCAAAAAGTTATAAGAAAATAAACTTGATAATTATGCTACTTGATCAAAGAAAAAAATAATAGTTTTTGGGATCAACATTTACGAGGAACCTACAAAAATGCACATGAGTGGACACTTACCGGGAAACTATATATGGACAAATTGTCAAGTTCTAGTCATTTTAAACTAAGGACAAAATGCATATTAATCTCCCAACTATAACTATTAACTAGGTTTTGAAACCCCGCGCATGCGCCGGGGTTGTTTGCGACAATTTTTCCGTATGGTTTTATTACTTTGTTTAATTTTTAATATTATAGTTTTGCGTTAACTTTTGCTTTATGTTTCGAAAGTCTGACAATCAAGTAAGCATTCTCAAGCTAAGAGTCCTAAATGACTAATTGTTAAGTCATAGGTAGTTACAGGGAACAAAGCTTGCAGCAATTTAACAAAGAACATGCTCTCCATGAGATCAAAATATACGACTCAGTCATATATGAAGAATCATCTCTTCTTTGGGCCTCCTCTTACAAATTCTACAAATGAAAGAAGATTTTTGTATTCCAGTTTCAGCTCCGCGATTAGGTTTGGTCATTCTCCAGCTTGACAACCGGCATCACTCCAACATCCGAGTTTAACGGTCTTCTGATTTTGACAAAGTCTCATCCCCCCTTGCCGCAAATTCTCTCTCATCATCAAACTTTTGCTTCAAGTTACGTTGGATAGTGACCTGCAATTACCCTTATCAAAGACATGAAGAAGCTTACCTGCAAATTGAACCTCTCTCATGGGCTCAGTGATAAAGAACAAAAAGTAGAGGGTGAAAGATATATGTGGAGTTATGAGGTACGCATTTTCAGAAATGAGATTCTCGTTTTGAACTCATATCCGGACTTCCTCCTTATTGAGAAATGTGAAAGCGGTACGAAAATAGTGTATTATATAATATAATGGATTGAGAACTTACCGAAACGAATATCTGCACTCCCTGGCTAATTCCATTTGGTATATTTGAACAGAACTTTCTCCCAACACATCACTCTCTTTTCTCTTCCTCATTGAAATGCTTCGTTGAGAAAGTCGCCACTTTCTCCTTCGGATTTGCAAATACATTATTGTCATGAAAGAGCATGTGACGCTCAGCTGAAGACACACAGAAACCCAAGATCAGAATGAGAACAAATCAGAGCCATCTTTAAATACCAAAACAGAGTAATAGCACAAACAGTGGCATTCCAATCATGTGTAGCATCTTCCATGTCCTATGTTGTGTAAAGTAACCCCATCCTTGGTGCTTTTATTGGCTATGACTTACTTTAAAACATCTCTTAACCCTTCTCGATGGATCCTAAAAATAAGAAGAACAGACAAATCCTTGAGCTACAAAAAAGTTTGCTTTCGTTTCATTGTAGTGTTCCTTCCCAAATTTGTGAATTAATTTACCAAAATGGAACGCTTCGGCGCTTCCTATACAAATAGCTATGCCTAGGTACTAAGTTTCTCTAGAGTAGGTGCAAAGCCAAAATTCATTAGAGAAGTCCAAGAAAACAGAGGAGATTCAGATACAAAAATTACTCGGAGGTGAACCACAGAGAAAGGAAATTGTTGGATCTTTTTCTATAGCGTGCAAGCAAGGTGTCTTAGATGGATTGATCAATGAGCCTAAAAGTCGCTGAAGTTCCGTCATCCAATCTGCTATTACTTTGTTTCCTCATATTATTCCTGCATATATTTGGTTAGAAGCGAAAGGAATCAAATTATTTCACTCCACATAACGAAAAAAGGTTAAACTAAGTGCTCATACAAAAGCGGAGACCAGTAAACAAACTACATCACACAATTGCTCCACTCACTAAAAATTTAAGGAAACATTTTTATCAGGAAAAAAAAAAGTTGGAGTAAATAAACGATGACTTTGTCCTGTATTGGTTGTGGCTGTAGAAGCTGTAGAGAGCAAAAAAAAATTCTAAAGCCAAATAGATCACCAATCATGCTCTATACATTTTTTTAAAACCTACCGCCTTCTTTCATTTTTTTATTTTTCCTTCCTTTTTTAGTTTTGCAGAGCAAAATTTCTAGAGCATAATTTTAAAGGCTCTGAATTTCTTTTCTCTCTCTCTTTGATTCTTTCCAAATATATTGTTTTTTTCTTTACTTTTTTCCTTATTATTATTTTCCATATTTACCTATTTCCTTTTTTACTAAAATCCTGCAGTTAATATCCTAAAGCAACAATTTCACAGCCACATCCATAAAACATAAAGTAAAAACTCTACAGCAAAAAAAAAAGCTAGAGCAACAACCAATCACCCCCTCTCTGTCGTCTCAAAAACTTATCATAAGAGCAATGAATTAAAAACCGAACCGGAGGATGAACCGGAAAGACCTTTAGTTCACGGGTCAACATGGTCGAACCGGTTCAACCGGGTTTTTAATATATATTTTTATTTTATTAATATATATGTATATATGGACACTTGGACAGTAATATTTAAGGATATACTCCACGGAGGCGTTGATTGCTACTTTTACATATTTGTTTATTATTAATACTTTCCATCCATGAATTACTTAAAGAAATTACCCTACTTCTTCTTCCCTCTTCCTTCTGCCGCCGCCCATCGTACATCCTCCCTCTTTCTTCTCTTTAGTTGCTCCTTTCTCTTTGCTAAGTTTTTGTAAAATGGTTTTTTCAACCTTATTGTTTTTCTTAGATCTTCAATTTTCTGGTTTCCTCCTTCCTCTTTGCTAAATTTCTGCAAAATAGTTCATTCGATTTTCTGATTTTTTTTCCTGATATCATACTGAAACCGGGTTTACTAGATTAATCAAACCGGCCGGTTTTTGGGTTTTTGCCGTTTTTTTACTGGTTTTTTTGGGTCAATTACATTTCCGGTTTTCCATTAAAACCAAGCCGGTATAAGCACCGGTTCCCGGTTAAACCGGTTCGACCGGCCGGTCCGATCCGGTTTTTAAATCATTGCATAAGAGAGATCATAAACAATCTCTCCTTGAGGCTCCTCGTTTAGAGTACAACGTTAGAAAAGGCTTTTCAGTCCATGAACTAATTAAGAGAAAATGTTAGCATTCCCAGATGCTCACCTCACTTGGGTCAGGGAGCATCATGTGTTCTTCCTTCGGTCTCCTGACAAAAAAATTGTTTGGTCTGTAGAATTTATGCGCACTTCTTTTCCTCCTAGCAATCCATGTTATAACTATGACAACAATAACAATAAGCAACAACAACAATTAAAGTTTTGATCTTCCAGCTCGCAAAGAAGGAGCCAAGTCATTAGTGTATGAAGCTAAACCTGAAATTGTTTAAACGAATTGGATAGATATTGTGGAGAAAAATACCCAAATGTGTGAGGAGCCGCTAAACTTCCATCAGACAAATCGGTTTGTTCTTCTTTCACACTCTCTGTATTTTCTCTACAATCTCATCTCCTGCATCGTCACACACTCAAATAAAATCACCAAATCGATATAAAGCCGCTTCCACATTGCGTCGATCGCCTTTTCGTCACCATCTCAAAACAGACAGGAAAACGCTACCGAGGCAAAGCATCTCCGTGGTCGCGATAATCGTTAATAGCGCCGGAGGCTTGGTGAAATTTAGGGTAACAGTTGGATCTGTCAAAAACTTTAAGAAGGAAGACTAAGATGTAAAGACGTATACAGAGACACAGAGTTACAAAACTCAATCGGGAAAAAAATAAAGATAATAGTTTATGCAAGACATAAGAGATAATAATCACATACCAGGGTAGAAGATGGGTTTAGCGTCAGAAAGGATCGCGTAGAAGTAAGAAAAGAAATTGGATGAACAACCACTTGGCTTCACAATCGGGACTCCCATAGGTAAAGAGTGTGAACTTAATCGTCTCATCTCCGGAAAACACTTGAACAATGTGGATTTGATGAAAAATGTTTCGATTGTTGAAGAAGATCAGAAGTCGGGTTTGGAACAAAGTAAATACTAAATAGAAGACTGAAAAAAAAATGAGAAATTTCTCAGAGTATGCCACGTGTCCATCTCTCCCGTGCTGACGTGGCAGTCAGCTGGAAAGAGATAGACAACTTTTATAGTATAGGATTTTGGGCTGTCGGTTTCAGACCGGCCAAACTAAACGACTTCTGTCTAAATTCTCCAAACTTTTAACTTCTGTTGATTTCCACCAAATCTTATCAATTCCTGTTGATTCCCCCAAATTCAATTAAAAAACTGAAATTGTGATCAATTCACCAAATCACGTTTTAAATAAATTGCGTTTTGAAGGGAAATAAACAAAAATCAATTTGTTTGGGGGGAAATATGCAGATGTATAAAGTTTAGGGTGGAATACATATCGCTTATTGAGTTAGGGAAAAAGGCTGAGTGCGGTAGAAAGCTATGTGTTGAAGTTGAATCATGTGTCCAAGATTTGTCTCGGCGTTAATCAAGCTGTTGATCCACAATTAGCAGTTTTTCACAGATAAATCTGGGATTATTCAAAGATGAATTTTTGCTATATTTTAATATATTTTAAAAACATTTCTATATATATTTATATATAATAGCAAACTGAACAAATGTCTTTTGTTGTTGTGTCTTTTCATTTTTTAACCGTTTTATCTATAACCGTATATAAAGGATATGTCTTTTCGAATCACATCTTTTTACTTATAATCGCTAAATTGTTGAAAAGTTGCACCTTTCAGTGATATCTTTGCACTTCTATATATATGTTGTGTAAGGTTATTTGATCATTTGGTTATATTTTTTTTTCACCTATCGTAAAACTTTTCTTATTTGTTCTCCCAATTTCTCTCATTGTTTGTTTGTACTTTTTTTTAATTAATTCCTTCCTTATATCTGTTTACTCCCTTTCGCTATGGCTATTATACGGGACAGGGATAGGTATAACCAAACATTGATCATCATCTCCAGGGCCATAAAAGTCATGAGCGATAAGGACACCAGATTCAATAGAATACAGATAAAGCATCCTGTTAGGATTCATGCAAAGGTGAAAACCAGCCAAGCTAACAGGACAGGACGAGAGAAGAGAAGTCGCTTGAAAGCCCATTTCCCTGTCTCAGACGAATACACACACTCTTCACACACCTCTTTGGTTTGGATTTGGATACACCTTTTTTTCATTGTTGTTTCATTCATCCGTTTAATAATCTTTGGCTATGGCTAATGCACAAATAATCTTTTTATTTTTTTTGCATAATCCAAAGAAACATGTGCATGCATAATCGATAATATTCATTTTTTCTCTTATCTGGTACAGAGAAATGGTCTATTAGTATACAACGTCCTTTTAATTCTCTTCATTATGTGTCGCAGGCAGCATCATGATTGCATTTAAGCCATTCTTCAGATGGTTTTGTCCAGCAGGTTTGTTGGTGACAACGCCCATTCATTATCCTCCAACGCCAATACCACATCTCTCATTGCGATGGCTCTATGTATTTATATGTGAAGTTTATTAGAGTTTGATAATGTCATATTTATATGTGTTTCTACTTACGTTATACAATGATTAATGACCTATTCAATGGTTTTATATGTTATAAAAAATATTATAAAATTACTCTGTTTTAAGTTACATTTTTTGTTTTAAACTATTTATAGATTTGCCATTACCGTTTTCAGTAATTCACTTGTTATTATAGATAAAATGTACAAAGATATCTTGTATTTTTGACGCATTCTAACCCTTGTTTTCACGAGTTTTATCGAGTCTTTCTAGTCTTTATCGAGTCTTTTCAGGTCTAAAGACGTTCCAGGGAGAGCTTTGGTCACATGGACCAACAACAGGCGAAAGCAGGCAAAACGGAGCAAACAGGAGCTCGATCGACCCTTCCCACAGGTCGATCGATGCAATGCGCGACAATCAGCTCGATCGATCCCATACAACAGGAGGGGGTTCGATCGAGCTCATACTCGAAGAGGAAGATCGATCGCTTATACACGAGAAGCAAATCGATCGATCCCATTGTACGACGTGCCACTCGATCGATCCCCTGCATGCATGCGTCGTCCATCTCCAGCCGTTCGATCAACCCCGCTCAGATGATATCACAGCCGTTCGATCTACTTGGTGCAAACCGACTCGATCGAACCGCAGCGAACCGGATTGAACCGAAGTCGACCCCGGAGCTATTTAGACCTATATTTAGCCATTGTTTAGGCTACGCCGTTTTTCAGAGTTTTACATTGTTTCTAAGGGAGAAGAATTCGAACCTCTTTTTCACAGTTTGGAGAAGATTTCTGAACCCTTGTTTTGCTATTATTTCTATTTGATTCAATGAATTCAGTTTCAATCATTGTTTGCTGTTTCGTCATGTCTGAGTAGTCACCCTGCTAGATCTAGGTTTTTCAAAGGGATTCATGTGTTAACTAAACTGAATACAAATAGGGTTCGCCATTGTTGAGTTTATTGCTTAGATCGATTGATCACTCGATCTCTGATCTCAGATTACCTGTTCATCAAAAGTGCAATAGGTTGTTAGAACGAACTGTGGTGAGCGAATCGTCCTTAGCCTGCGAAAGTTGATGCTAAGGCGATTTGTGAACATATCGAACCTGTGTTTACGGCTTGCTTTCAATTGCTAGATTCAAACGACAGTTTAGACATCTAGGTTGTTAGAGTAAGTTGTTAAGACGCGAAAGTGAATTGACATACTGTTTGTTTGAGTTCGAGACTGTTCTTTATCTGTGCCCTGAATAGTTGTTTGGTTGTTAACCGTGAATCTCCTGCGAATTGCCTTGGTCTAGTGCTTGTTTTATTTTAATTACATCAACGTTTACATTCGTTACCTGTTACCAAAATCAATCAATCTTGTCTTAGTTCTGTTTTGAATCTCCTAGATTTCACGCTGGTCCTCTGGATTTCGAATCCTTTATATTACAATCTTCATCACTGTTAATTTGCAGTAGAGAAAAGGATCTATTTTTAGACTATCATACAATTCAAATTAGTTTATTTATTTATTTCATATATATATATATATATATATATATAAATAAACGAATGGATCTTACTTCATAAAATTTATTTGATATAATAGCAGCAATTGCCACAACCAAAGGTAAAGATATGACTCATGTAAGAGGGTCTTTAAAATATAATAATCCATTGTATTTGTGTATGTTGGGGTAACTGAATTTGAAAAAACTATTTTGAGATTTTTATTAGAATTAGTGAACGATGGTGAAAGACTAAGGTTATGGGGGTTAACAAGAAAATTGAGATTAACATCCTATTTTTATTAATGTCGTATCTCACACACGAAATCTCACAGTAGAATGGTCTTTGTATTTTTCCTCCCTTGTTTTTTTTTTGTTAATTTATAATCTTGTGGGATGCTTGTTTTTAGAAGTGTGTCTTGTATAGTTATAATTGACACAAAACTCTAAAGCCTGTTAACGTTCATACCAAAAAACAAAAAAAAAAACTGTAAAGCCTGCTTTTGTAAGACTTGTGCAACAAATTAACTCTAAAAATATGTTTTTGATATTCGTGTATTCTCGTTCGAATCAAAGTCAGAATTATCAGAGTTGTGCTACTCAAAATAACCTTTAGATATATGTAACATTCTCCGACTTTAACGACTGAGTCCAAATTCGATGAGCAAGTCTTTCACCTACAAACCAAATTGAGCAATAACTTTCCGAACAGAAATTCATAACCCAAGAGCTTACCATATTCTTGCAATATGATATTGTATTGTGGTGACTAATCCAAGCTTGATGCAAGGTTGCATGATCCATTAACAAAACTTAATTTGTTTTCTCAATTCTATCAACTGAAAAATATGTAGCTTAGATGAGTGGATCTGAGAACAAAGTAGTGAAGAAATATTTTAGTTGTGATGTACATGTTTACTTTAACAATGTCAAATGCGTGTAGTCTAGCACTCCATCATATTTCATCCGTCTTAAAATTTAAATTCTGTAAAATAAAATGATAAAGAAAAAACCTCAATACTAAAATTATCTCGTTCTATAAAAAACCTAGAAGTATATGCAAAACGACCTAAATTAAAATACATTTTAAAATGATCAACTCTTGTATCCATGGAGGATAATGCATGTAACATCCCTCTTTGTGATAAATGTGGAGAGGCTTAATAGAATTGATTTGGCTACCTATGTCAACAAAATGCACTTACCTTTTCGGTCAAAGGTCTATAAGTAACTCCAGAGTTAAGAGTGCTTGGGTTGGAGTAGTTGAAGGATGGGTGACCTTTCGGGAAGTGGTTTACGAAACCGTGTGAGTGAGGCCAAAACACGGGGAAAACTCGGGTGTTGATTGCAGGGATAGTAAACAAGTCATTAGAGCCTCTTAAAAATAACGGACCGGCCGTCGGACAGGGGTGAGGCCCACGGGCCGAGATGGGCCTGCGGGTCCAGAGAGAGAGCGTGGGTGACTCACCGGGAGGAACGATCGGGGCGTTATAATGCCAGCTCTGGAGTTATTAAGCCTATATTGAAACAAAGTTTCATCTTTAAAACTCTAGTGTAGTACTTAACAAATTTAATATAAACAAATAAATTTATTTGGTATTTTACATTAAGTTCATAAATGTAATGGATTTTTACAGTTTCTTGTTGTGTTGTTGCATGGAAACGTAAATGCGGATATGAAACATTTTCCGAAAGAAGAAACATTTATTTTGAATATAAGATTACCATTTTGGATAATTTTTCATTTATAAATTTTTGTGTATACAATAAAAAAGAAAGTTATGTTGGACATATATATTTATTCATATATATATATATTTTAATAATATAAATTTATTAGAATTTATGTTAAATGGTTTATTATGGCAAACCTAATAGTTTTCACATATTTATATCCAACACATTCATATGTTAAATCCAGTTCATTACACATGAAACAACCAACATTTTTTTTTTTTAATAAATACTAATCAATTCTAGCGAAGGTCTTTAAATTAAATAAATAAAATATCAATAACAAATAAATCAGCTCAGCGGAAGCAAATAATAATTAAACAAGTCTAGCAAAATAATGCAAAACAATAAAACAGTAAACATCCTATCATCCCCCTCTTCAGCCTTGATTCCGCGATCACACAAATCTTTTACCTGCAACACATTGGAATGGAGTTGCGTAAGTATTTAATAAATACTTAGTGAGGCAATCACTCTGCCTACGAGCCATTTACGCAATTTACTAGATATTTATAATTATTATAAACTCCAATAATTATTAAACCATTTTCCAATAATTATTAAAACTCATTTCTCAATTATTAAATAATTTTTAATAATTAAAACTCAATTTCTCAATTATTAAATAATTCTCATAATTAAATAATAATTTTCCATATTTTAAAATAATTAAAATAATTATTTTAAATCAATTAATTAATTAAATTATTAATTAATTAAATCCGAAAATAAATCAAACAATTTAATTAAAACATTAAATTCAATTACACAATTAAACCAAATCAAATCAATTAAACCAAGATAAACCAATTAAATCAATTAAATTCAATTAAACCAGATTAAACCACACAAACACACAATTCATCACATAAACAACCAAAATATCATAAATAACAATTAAAACATAAACTCATCAAGAACAACCACAAACCAAATCTAATCTAGCAAATCACGGACCCACAGTCATGCACTCACCTTGACAATGGATTGAAACTGAAGGAAAGACAATGAACAGTGCGAATCCCGACGATGAACAGTACCCGATGAACAGTACCGTGAACAGTACCGATGAACAGTACCGATGAACAGTACCCGATGAACAGTAAAACTCGAAAATCTCTCCAAAAACTCCACTTTTCTCCTCTGCAGCCTTCTGAACTCGAAAATTCTCCAAAGAGAAGACGGCTGCACTCTTTAAACTTGATTTTAGGGCTTTCTCCACTAAACCGACCCAAACCAATTCACTTAAATTGAACCGACAAAATTCCCAATTTTTGGTTTATGGATGTTACAACACATGTCAATAGCTGTAATTAAAAAAAACATTAAATTTATATGGCAAATATTATATAGTTTTTTATTTATATTTATATTATTTGTTACCACCACTTATACTTGTTACAGAACAATGACATTTAAAATAAAGACAAGCCTTCGGTTTTCTATCCTTTCTCATACAATGATATGCACATTCGTGACAAAATCCAACAGGATCGTTAGAGGCTGAGGGTTTAAAATGTTCGTCTGGTGGAAGAATACCATTTCTCTGAATATTAATTGGAGGACTCGCTTCTAGAATAGAATTTGTTGCTTTCTCAACAAAATTAAATTTTGCCATAATATTAGATGCACCTATAAAATTTTCGAAAAAGGAAAATGGTTCGCTAAATTAATATTTCCATAGAGAATAAAAAAACTTTCTAACATATTATTATATTAAAAGAAAGAAAAAACTCACATGACAAAAGAAGAACTGAAAAGGTTAAACATAAAATACTTGTTTTCATTTCCCTTTAAAAGGTTTAATAGTAATTAAGAAAAATAATTTTAATGATATTATTCTGACTAAATGTTCAAGCTTTTTGTTGTGAAGTTTATTAGAGTTTGATAATGTCATATTTATATGGATTTCTACTTACGTTATACAATAAATAATGACCTAGTCAATATTTTTATATGTTATAAAAATGTTATAAAATTACTCTGTTTTAAGTTACTTTTTTTGTTTTAAACTATTATAGATTTGTCATTACCGTTTTCAGTAATTCACTTGTTATTGTAGATAGAATGTACAACTCAAATTAGTTTTTCTTGATTTATTTCATATATATATTAATCCATTGTATTTGTGTATGCTGGGGTAACTAAATTTTGAAAAAAACTATTTTGAGATTTTTATTAGAATTAGTGAACCATAGTGAAAGACTAAGGTTATGGAGGTTATTAAGAAAATTGAGATTAACATCCTATTTTTATTAATGTCGTATCTCACACACGAAATCTCACAGTAGAATGGTCTTTGTATTTTTCATCCCTTGTCTTTTTTTTGTTAATTTATAATCTTGTGGGATGCTTGTTTTTAGAAGTGTGTCTTGTATAGTTATAGTTGACACAAAACTCTAAAGCCTGTTAACGTTCATACCAAAAAACAAAAAAAAACTGTAAAGCCTGCTTTTGTAAGACTTATGCAACAAATTAACTCTAAAAATATGTTTTTGATATTCGTGTATTCTCGTTGAATCAAAGTCAGAATTATCAGAGTTGTGCTTGTAACATCCCGATTTGTTATAAATGAAGAGAGGCGTAAGAGAATTGATTTGGCTACTGATATATCCATAATTTACATGATTTTACTTAGTATTTTCATGTGTTTTTAAGCACTTTCATAAAGGTTTTATGCCTTTAGAGGTAGTTTTCTTGTATTTGTTGGTTTTAGAGTCTTAACAGGGTAAACTATCAAAAAGGATGCAAAAAGGAGCAAAAGAGCCTCAAGCCATGATCCATGCAAGTTTCCAAGTCAAGAGCATCATTTTATCTCCAAGTGTTAGTTCTCGCTAGGCGAGCAGAACGAAGCTTCGGAAGTTTGGCCGCGCGAAGAGGAGTTCCCGACGTCCAAAAGTCACGATCTTGATATGGAAAGATAGATACTTGAGTCATGCATCACGTGAAGTGGAATGAAGCCATTTGGATCAACCATGAAGGCCTTATTTTCTTTGGATCAACCATAATGGCTACTTATTTTCTACCGAGACATGTCCGGTAAACGAGTAAACGAAGCCCATGGAGGATTTGGAGTGTCTAATGGCCCGAGCAGCAGCGCCAAAGGCCTTGATGAATAAGAAGAGGCCTGGCTAATGTTTGGAGCTTTCCTTGGTACAATGTCGGCCCATACACGACGTGGAGGAGAAGGCTCAGCTCAATGGAAACTTTCCTTTTCCGGCACTTCAATACCCTAACCGACCTACAACCTATATATGCAAGTTTTTAGCCTCTGGAGAAAGAGGAGAAGCGTGTGCGCCGTCAGAGAGAAGAGAGAGCCGTCCTGGAGAGCAGAAGAGAGCAGAGAGAAGAGGCGTTTCTCAAGATCTAAAGACACACACACACACAAACCTTTACACTTTGTTCTTTCCTTTTTCTCTTGCACTTTGTTATTTCGGATTTGAGAGTTTCAAGGGAGATTTCGACTTGTTCTTCAATAGAGAAGCTTTCTTCATCCCTTATCTCTTTTAATACTCACATAATGCTTTCATACATCTCTTGCTTGTTTGTTTGCATCATGGCTGAGTAGTCCTATTGTTGGGTTCAAGAGTTTTCAAGGGATTCATGGATTGATCACTAGGTTGTTAGATTCGGGATTATTGATTGAGTTCCTCATCTTGATTTGTGCTTAATGCTTATAGCTTTGACTGAACGTCCTGCTACTGCGTTCTTGATCATATCTATTGATTCCTTGTTTAACTATCCAAATAAACCAATCCTTGATGACCTATGAATTCTCTTGTGCCCAATGCTTTCCCTATTGATTTGATAGCTTGCTCATTGTTATTTTCTTCACTGTTCACGGTCCTAAAACCAAACCCCCATATTTTAGTTTTAGCTAAGTTTTAATCTCATAAGCTCATAGTGCAACTTTTCTGGTCCTTGTGTTCGATAACCCATACTACCAACGATCCGTGCACTTGCGGTATCTACTAATAGTTGGGTAAAACTTATCCCACATCAGCTACCTATGTCAACAAAGTGCACTTACCTTTTCGGTCAAAGGTCTATAAGTAACTCCAGAGTTAAGCGTGCTTGGGCTGGAGTAGTTGAAGGATGGGTGACCTTTCGGGAAGTGGTTTCCAAACCGTGTGAGTGAGGCCAAAACATGGGGAAAGGTCAGGTGTTGATTGCAGGGATAGTAAACAAGTCATTAGAGCCTCTCGAAAATAACGGACCGGCCGTCGGACAGGGGTGAGGCCCACGGGCCGAGATGGGCCTGCGGGCCCAGAGAGAGGGCGTGGGTGACTCAGCGGGAGGGGCGGTCGGGGCGTTATAATTTGGTATCAGAGCCAAACCCAGACGAGAGTGTGGAGTCAAGTTGAAGTGGCCTTGACTCACACCGTCAGGGGGTGACGATCCAGGTGCGCAACGAGGACGTTGCGCATAGTGAGTGGGGGTGAGTTGTAACATCCCGGTTTGTGATAAATGAAGAGAGGCTTAAGAGAATTGATTTGGCTACCTATGTCAACAAAGTGCACTTACCTTTTCGGTCAAAGGTCTATAAGTAACTCCAGTTAAGCGTGCTTGTGGCTGAGTAGTTGAAGGATGGGTGACCTTTCGGGAAGTGGTTTCCGAAACCGTGTGAGTGAGGCCAAAACACGGGGAAAGGTCAGGTGTTGATTGCAGGGATAGTAAACAAGTCATTAGAGCCTCTCGAAAATAACGGACCGGCCGTCGGACAGGGGTGAGGCCCACGGGCCGAGATGGGCCTGCGGGCCAGAGAGAGGGCGTGGGTGACTCACCGGGAGGGGGGGGCGTTATAGTGCTACTCAAAATAACATTTAGATATATGTAACATTCTCCGACTTTAACGACTGAGTCCAAATTCGATGAGCAAGTCTTTCACCTACAAACCAAATTGAGCAATAACTTTCCGAACGAAATTCATAACCCAAGAGCTTACCATATTCTTGCAATATGATATTGTATTGTGGTGACTAATCCAAGCTTGATGCAAGGTTGCATGATCCATTAACAAAACTTAATTTGTTTTCTCAATTCTATCAACTGAAAAATATGTAGCTTAGATGAGTGGATCTGAGAACAAAGTAGTGAAGAAATATTTTAGTTGTGATGTACATGTTTACTTTAACAATGTCAAATGCGTGTAGTCTAGCACTCCATCATATTTCATCCGTCTTAAAATTTAAATTCTATAAAATAAAATGATAAAGAAAAAACCTCAATACTAAAATTATCTCGTTCTATAAAAAACCTAGAAGTATATGCAAAACGACGTAAATTAAAATACATTTAAAGTGATCAACTCTTGTATCCATGGAGGATAATGCCAGCTCTGGAGTTATTAAGCCTATATTGAAACATAGTTTCATCTTTAAAACTCTAGTGTAGTACTTAACGAATTTAATATAAACAAATAAATTTATTTGGTATTTTACATTAAGTTCATAAATGTAATGGATTTTTACAGTTTCTTGTTGTGTTGTTGCATGGAAACGTAAACGGAAACGCAGATATGAAACTTTTCCCGAAAGGAGAAACGTTTATTTTGAAAAATATAAAATTACCATTTTGGATAATTTTTCATTTATAAATTTTTGTGTATACAATAAAAAACAAAGACATGTTGGACATATATATTTATTCATATATATATTTTAATAATATAAATTCATTAGAATTTATGTTAATGGTTTATTATGGCAAACCTAATAGTTTTCACATATTTATATCCAACACATTCATATGTTAAATTCAGTTCATTACAAATGTCAATAGCTGTAATTAAAAAACGTTAAATTTATATGGCAAATATAATATAGTTTTTTATTTATTTATATTCATATTATTTGTTACCACCACTTATACTTATTACAGAACAATGACATTTAAAATAAAGACAAAGCTTCGGTTTTCTATCCTTTCTCATACAATGATATGCACATTCGTGACAAAATCCAACAGGATCGTTAGAGGCTGAGGGTTTAAAATGTTCGTCTGGTGGAAGAATATCATTTCTCTGAATATTAATTGGAGGACTCGCTTCTAGAATAGAATTTGTTGCTTTCTCACTTGTTACAGAACAATGACATTTAAAATAAAGACAAAGCTTCGGTTTTCTATCCTTTCTCATACAATGATATGCACATTCGTGACAAAATCCAACAGGATCGTTAGAGGCTGAGGGTTTAAAATGTTCGTCTGGTGGAAGAATATCATTTCTCTGAATATTAATTGGAGGACTCGCTTCTAGAATAGAATTTGTTGATTTCTCAACAAAATTAAATTTTGCCATAATATTAGATGCACCTATAAAATTTTCAAAAATGGAAAATGGTTCGCTAAATTAATATTTCCATAGAGAATAAAAAAACTTTCAACATATTATCATATTAAAAGAAAGAAAAAACTCACATGACAAAAGAAGAACTGAAAAGGCTAAACATAAAATACTTGTTTTCATTTCCTTTAAAAGGTTTAATAGTAATTAAGAAAAATAATTGTAATGATATTATTCTGACTAAATGTTCAAGCTTTTTGTTGTGAAGTTTATTAGAGTTTGATAATGTCATATTTATATGTGTTTCTACTTACGTTATACAATAAATAATGACCTAGTCAATGTTTTTATATGTTATAAAAACTGTTATAAAATTACTCTGTTTTAAGTTACATTTTTTGTTTTAAACTATTTATAGATTTGTCATTACCGTTTTCAGTAATTCACTTGTTATTGTAGATAAAATGTATAACTCAAATTAGTTTTTCTTGATTTATTTCATATATATATATTAGAATAAACGAATGAATCTTACTTCATAAAATTTATTTGATATAATAGCAGCAATTGCCACAACCAAAGGTAAAGATGTAAAGATATGACTCATGTAAGAGGATCTTTAAAATATAATAATCCATTGTATTTGTGTATGGTGGGGTAACTGAATTTTGAAAAAACTATTTTGAGATTTTTATTAGAATTAGTGAACAATGGTGAAAGACTAAGGTTATGGGGGTTATTATGAAAATTGAGATTAACATCCTATTTTTATTAATATCGTATCTCACAGTAGAATGGTCTTTGTATTTTTCCTCCCTTGTTTTTTTTTGTTAATTTATAATCTTGTGGGATGCTTGTTTTTAGAAGTGTGTCTTGTATAGTTATAATTGACACAAAACTCTAAAGCCTGTTAACGTTCATACCAAAAAACAAAAAAAAAACTGTAAAGCCTGCTTTTGTAAGATTTGTGCAACAAATTAACTCTAAAAATATAATTTTGATATTCGTGTATTCTCGTTGAATCAAAGTCAGAATTATCGAGTTGTGCTACTCAAAATAACCTTTAGATATATGTAACATTCTCCGACTTTAACGACTGAGTCCAAATTCGAAGAGCAAGTCTTTCACCTACAAACCAAATTGAGCAATAACTTTCCAAACGGAATTCATAACCGAAGAGCTTACCATATTCTTGCAATATGATATTGTATTGTGGTGACTAATCCAAGCTTGATGCAAGGTTGCATGATCCATTAACAAAACTTAATTTGTTTTCTCAATTCTATCAACTGAAAATATTTAGCTTACTGAAAATATTTAGCTTAGATGAGTGGATCTGAGAACAAAGTAGTGAAAAATATTTTAGTTGTGATGTACATGTTTACTTTAACAATGTCAAATGCGTGTAGTCTAGCACTCCATCATATTTCATCCGTCTTAAAATGCGTGTAGTCTAGCACTCCATCATATTTCATCCGTCTTAAAATTTAAATTCTATAAAATAAAATGATAAAGAAAAAACCTCAAATACTAAAATTATCTCGTTCTATAAAAAACCTAGAAGTATATGCAAAACGACGTAAATTAAAATACATTTAAAGTGATCAACTCTTGTATCCATGGAGGATAATGCCAGCTCTGGAGTTATTAAGCCTATATTGAAACATAGTTTCATCTTTAAAACTCTAGTGTAGTACTTAACGAATTTAATATAAACAAATAAATTTATTTGGTATTTTACATTAAGTTCATAAATGTAATGGATTTTTACAGTTTCTTGTTGTGTTGTTGCATGGAAACGTAAACGGAAACGCGGATATGAAACTTTTCCCGAAAGGAGAAACGTCTATTTTGAAAAATATAAAATTACCATTTTGAATAATTTTTCATTTATAAATTTTTGTGTATACAATAAAAAACAAAGACATGTTGGACATATATATTTATTCATATATATATTTTAATAATATAAATTCATTAGAATTTATGTTAATGGTTTATTATGGCAAACCTAATAGTTTTCACATATTTATATCCAACACATTCATATGTTAAATTCAGTTCATTACAAATGTCAATAGCTGTAATTAAAAAAACGTTAAATTTATATAGCAAATATAATATAGTTTTTTATTTATTTATATTCATATTATTTGTTATCACCACTTATACTTGTTATAGAACAATGACATTTAAAATAAAGACAAAGCTTCGGTTTTCTATCCTTTCTCATACAATGATATGCACATTCGTGACAAAATCCAACAGGATCGTTAGAGGCTGAGGGTTTAAAATGTTCGTCTGGTGGAAGAATATCATTTCTCTGAATATTAATTGGAGGACTCGCTTCTAGAATAGAATTTGTTGATTTCTCAACAAAATTAAATTTTGCCATAATATTAGATGCACCTATAAAATTTTCAAAAATGGAAAATGGTTCGCTAAATTAATATTTTCATAGAGAATAAAAAAACTTTCAACATATTATCATATTAAAAGAAAGAAAAAACTCACATGACAAAAGAATAACTGAAAAGGCTAAACATAAAATACTTGTTTTCATTTCCCTTTAAAAGGTTTAATAGTAATTAAGAAAAAATAATTGTAATGATATTATTCTGACTAAATGTTCAAGCTTTTTGTTGTGAAGTTTATTAGAGTTTGATAATGTCATATTTATATGTGTTTCTACTTACGTTATACAATAAATAATGACCTAGTCAATGTTTTTATATGTTATAAAAAATGTTATAAAATTACTCTGTTTTAAGTTACATTTTTTGTTTTAAACTATTTATAGATTTGTCATTACCGTTTTCAGTAATTCACTTGTTATTGTAGATAAAATGTATAACTCAAATTAGTTTTTCTTGATTTATTTCATATATATATATTAGAATAAACGAATGAATCTTACTTCATAAAATTTATTTGATATAATAGCAGCAATTGCCACAACCAAAGGTAAAGATGTAAAGATATGACTCATGTAAGAGGATCTTTAAAATATAATAATCCATTGTATTTGTGTATGGTGGGGTAACTGAATTTTGAAAAAACTATTTTGAGATTTTTATTAGAATTAGTGAACAATGGTGAAAGACTAAGGTTATGGGGGTTATTATGAAAATTGAGATTAACATCCTATTTTTATTAATGTCGTATCTCACAGTAGAATGGTCTTTGTATTTTTCCTCCCTTGTTTTTTTTTGTTAATTTATAATCTTGTGGGATGCTTGTTTTTAGAAGTGTGTCTTGTATAGTTATAATTGACACAAAACTCTAAAGCCTGTTAACGTTCATACCAAAAAACAAAAAAAAAAACTGTAAAGCCTGCTTTTGTAAGACTTTGTGCAACAAATTAACTCTAAAAATATAATTTTGATATTCGTGTATTCTCGTTGAATCAAAGTCAGAATTATCAGAGTTGTGCTACTCAAAATAACCTTTAGATATATGTAACATTCTCCGACTTTAACGACTGAGTCCAAATTCGATGAGCAAGTCTTTCACCTACAAACCAAATTGAGCAATAACTTTCCAAACGGAATTCATAACCGAAGAGCTTACCATATTCTTGCAATATGATATTGTATTGTGGTGACTAATCCAAGCTTGATGCAAGGTTGCATGATCCATTAACAAAACTTAATTTGTTTTCTCAATTCTATCAACTGAAAAATATGTAGCTTAGATGAGTGGATCTGAGAACAAAGTAGTGAAGAAATATTTTAGTTGTGATGTACATGTTTACTTTAACAATGTCAAATGCGTGTAGTCTAGCACTCCATCATATTTCATCCGTCTTAAAATTTAAATTCTATAAAATAAAATGATAAAGAAAAAACCTCAATACTAAAATTATCTCGTTCTATAAAAAACCTAGAAGTATATGCAAAACGACGTAAATTAAAATACATTTAAAGTGATCAACTCTTGTATCCATGGAGGATAATGCCAGCTCTGGAGTTATTAAGCCTATATTGAAACATAGTTTCATCTTTAAAACTCTAGTGTAGTACTTAACGAATTTAATATAAACAAATAAATTTATTTGGTATTTTACATTAAGTTCATAAATGTAATGGATTTTTACAGTTTCTTGTTGTGTTGTTGCATGGAAACGTAAACGGAAACGCGGATATGAAACTTTTCCCGAAAGGAGAAACGTTTATTTTGAAAAATATAAAATTACCATTTTGGATAATTTTTCATTTATAAATTTTTGTGTATACAATAAAAAACAAAGACATGTTGGACATATATATTTATTCATATATATATTTTAATAATATAAATTCATTAGAATTTATGTTAATGGTTTATTATGGCAAACCTAATAGTTTTCACATATTTATATCCAACACATTCATATGTTAAATTCAGTTCATTACAAATGTCAATAGCTGTAATTAAAAAAACGTTAAATTTATATGGCAAATATAATATAGTTTTTTATTTATTTATATTCATATTATTTGTTACCACCACTTATACTTGTTACAGAACAATGACATTTAAAATAAAGACAAAGCTTCGGTTTTCTATCCTTTCTCATACAATGATATGCACATTCGTGACAAAATCCAACAGGATCGTTAGAGGCTGAGGGTTTAAAATGTTCGTCTGGTGGAAGAATATCATTTCTCTGAATATTAATTGGAGGACTCGCTTCTAGAATAGAATTTGTTGCTTTCTCAACAAAATTAAATTTTGCCATAATATTAGATGCACCTATAAAATTTTCAAAAACGGAAAATGGTTCGCTAAATTAATATTTCCATAGAGAATAAAAAAACTTTCAACATATTATCATATTAAAAGAAAGAAAAAACTCACATGACAAAAGAAGAACTGAAAAGGCTAAACATAAAATACTTGTTTTCATTTCCCTTTAAAAGGTTTAATAGTAATTAAGAAAAATAATTGTAATGATATTATTCTGACTAAATGTTCAAGCTTTTTGTTGTGAAGTTTATTAGAGTTTGATAATGTCATATTTATATGTGTTTCTACTTACGTTATACAATAAATAATGACCTAGTCAATGTTTTTATATGTTATAAAAAATGTTATAAAATTACTCTGTTTTAAGTTACATTTTTTGTTTTAAACTATTTATAGATTTGTCATTACCGTTTTCAGTAATTCACTTGTTATTGTAGATAAAATGTATAACTCAAATTAGTTTTTCTTGATTTATTTCATATATATATATTAGAATAAACGAATGAATCTTACTTCATAAAATTTATTTGATATAATAGCAGCAATTGCCACAACCAAAGGTAAAGATGTAAAGATATGACTCATGTAAGAGGATCTTTAAAATATAATAATCCATTGTATTTGTGTATGGTGGGGTAACTGAATTTTGAAAAAACTATTTTGAGATTTTTATTAGAATTAGTGAACAATGGTGAAAGACTAAGGTTATGGGGGTTATTATGAAAATTGAGATTAACATCCTATTTTTATTAATATCGTATCTCACAGTAGAATGGTCTTTGTATTTTTCCTCCCTTGTTTTTTTTTTGTTAATTTATAATCTTGTGGGATGCTTGTTTTTAGAAGTGTGTCTTGTATAGTTATAATTGACACAAAACTCTAAAGCCTGTTAACGTTCATACCAAAAAACAAAAAAAAAAACTGTAAAGCCTGCTTTTGTAAGACTTGTGCAACAAATTAACTCTAAAAATATAATTTTGATATTCGTGTATTCTCGTTGAATCAAAGTCAGAATTATCAGAGTTGTGCTACTCAAAATAACCTTTAGATATATGTAACATTCTCCGACTTTAACGACTGAGTCCAAATTCGATGAGCAAGTCTTTCACCTACAAACCAAATTGAGCAATAACTTTCCAAACGGAATTCATAACCGAAGAGCTTACCATATTCTTGCAATATGATATTGTATTGTGGTGACTAATCCAAGCTTGATGCAAGGTTGCATGATCCATTAACAAAACTTAATTTGTTTTCTCAATTCTATCAACTGAAAATATTTAGCTTACTGAAAATATTTAGCTTAGATGAGTGGATCTGAGAACAAAGTAGTGAACAAATATTTTAGTTGTGATGTACATGTTTACTTTAACAATGTCAAATGCTGTAGTCTAGCACTCCATCATATTTCATCCGTCTTAAAATTTAAATTCTGTAAAATAAAATGATAAAGAAAAAACCTCAATACTAAAATTATCTCGTTCTATAAAAAACCTAGAAGTATATGCAAAACGACGTAAATTAAAATACATTTAAAGTGATCAACTCTTGTATCCATGGAGGATAATGCCAGCTCTGGAGTTATTAAGCCTATATTGAAACATAGTTTCATCTTTAAAACTCTAGTGTAGTACTTAACGAATTTAATATAAACAAATAAATTTATTTGGTATTTTACATTAAGTTCATAAATGTAATGGATTTTTACAGTTTCTTGTTGTGTTGTTGCATGGAAACGTAAACGGAAACGCGGATATGAAACTTTTCCCGAAAGGAGAAACGTTTATTTTGAAAAATATAAAATTACCATTTTGGATAATTTTTCATTTATAAATTTTTGTGTATACAATAAAAAACAAAGACATGTTGGACATATATATTTATTCATATATATATTTTAATAATATAAATTCATTAGAATTTATGTTAATGGTTTATTATGGCAAACCTAATAGTTTTCACATATTTATATCCAACACATTCATATGTTAAATTCAGTTCATTACAAATGTCAATAGCTTTAATTAAAAAAACGTTAAATTTATATGGCAAAAATAATATAGTTTTTTATTTATTTATATTCATATTATTTGTTACCACCACTTATACTTGTTACAGAACAATGACATTTAAAATAAAGACAAAGCTTTGGTTTTCTATCCTTTCTCATACAATGATATGCACATTCGTGACAAAATCCAACAGGATCGTTAGAGGCTGAGGGTTTAAAATGTTCGTCTGGTGGAAGAATATCATTTCTCTGAATATTAATTGGAGGACTCGCTTCTAGAATAGAATTTGTTGCTTTCTCAACAAAATTAAATTTTGCCATAATATTAGATGCACCTATAAAATTTTCAAAAACGGAAAATGGTTCGCTAAATTAATATTTCCATAGAGAATAAAAAAACTTTCAACATATTATCATATTAAAAGAAAGAAAAAACTCACATGACAAAAGAAGAACTGAAAAGGCTAAACATAAAATACTTGTTTTCATTTCCCTTTAAAAGGTTTAATAGTAATTAAGAAAAAATAATTGTAATGATATTATTCTGACTAAATGTTCAAGCTTTTTGTTGTGAAGTTTATTAGAGTTTGATAATGTCATATTTATATGTGTTTCTACTTACGTTATACAATAAATAATGACCTAGTCAATGTTTTTATATGTTATAAAAAATGTTATAAAATTACTCTGTTTTAAGTTACATTTTTTGTTTTAAACTATTTATAGATTTGTCATTACCGTTTTCAGTAATTCACTTGTTATTGTAGATAAAATGTATAACTCAAATTAGTTTTTCTTGATTTATTTCATATATATATATTAGAATAAACGAATGAATCTTACTTCATAAAATTTATTTGATATAATAGCAGCAATTGCCACAACCAAAGGTAAAGATGTAAAGATATGACTCATGTAAGAGGATCTTTAAAATATAATAATCCATTGTATTTGTGTATGGTGGGGTAACTGAATTTTGAAAAAACTATTTTGAGATTTTTATTAGAATTAGTGAACAATGGTGAAAGACTAAGGTTATGGGGGTTATTATGAAAATTGAGACTAACATCCTATTTTTATTAATATCATATCTCACAGTAGAATGGTCTTTGTATTTTTCCTCCCTTGTTTTTTTTTTGTTAATTTATAATCTTGTGGGATGCTTGTTTTTAGAAGTGTGTCTTGTATAGTTATAATTGACACAAAACTCTAAAGCCTGTTAACGTTCATACCAAAAAACAAAAAAAAAACTGTAAAGCCTGCTTTTGTAAGACTTGTGCAACAAATTAACTCTAAAAATATAATTTTGATATTCGTGTATTCTCGTTGAATCAAAGTCAGAATTATCAGACTTGTGCTACTTAAAATAACCTTTAGATATATGTAACATTCTCCGACTTTAACGACTGAGTCCAAATTCGATGAGCAAGTCTTTCACCTACAAACCAAATTGAGCAATAACTTTCCAAATGGAATTCATAACCGAAGAGCTTACCATATTCTTGCAATATGATATTGTATTGTGGTGACTAATCCAAGCTTGATGCAAGGTTGCATGATCCATTAACAAAACTTAATTTGTTTTCTCAATTCTATCAACTGAAAATATTTAGCTTACTGAAAATATTTAGCTTAGATGAGTGGATCTGAGAACAAAGTAGTGAACAAATATTTTAGTTGTGATGTACATGTTTACTTTAACAATGTCAAATGCGTGTAGTCTAGCACTCCATCATATTTCATCCGTCTTAAAATTTATATTCTGTAAAATAAAATGATAAAAAAAAACCTCAATACTAAAATTATCTCGTTCTATAAAAAACCTAGAAGTATATGCAAAACGACGTAAATTAAAATACATTTAAAGTGATCAACTCTTGTATCCATGGAGGATAATGCCAGCTCTGGAGTTATTAAGCCTATATTGAAACATAGTTTCATCTTTAAAACTCTAATGTAGTACTTAACGAATTTAATATAAACAAATAAATTTATTTGGTATTTTACATTAAGTTCATAAATGTAATGGATTTTTACAGTTTCTTGTTGTGTTGTTGCATGGAAACGTAAACGGAAACGCGGATATGAAACTTTTCCCGAAAGGAGAAACGTTTATTTTGAAAAATATAAAATTACCATTTTGGATAATTTTTCATTTATAAATTTTTGTGTATACAATAAAAAACAAAGACATGTTGGACATATATATTTATTCATATATATATTTTAATAATATAAATTCATTAGAATTTATGTTAATGGTTTATTATGGCAAACCTAATAGTTTTCACATATTTATATCCAACACATTCATATGTTAAATTCAGTTCATTACAAATGTCAATAGCTTTAATTAAAAAAACGTTAAATTTATATGGCAAAAATAATATAGTTTTTTATTTATTTATATTCATATTATTTGTTACCACCACTTATACTTATTACAGAACAATGACATTTAAAATAAAGACAAAGCTTCGGTTTTCTATCCTTTCTCATACAATGATATGCACATTCGTGACAAAATCCAACAGGATCGTTAGAGGCTGAGGGTTTAAAATGTTCGTCTGGTGGAAGAATATCATTTCTCTGAATATTAATTGGAGGACTCGCTTCTAGAATAGAATTTGTTGCTTTCTCAACAAAATTAAATTTTGCCATAATATTAGATGCACCTATAAAATTTTCAAAAACGGAAAATGGTTCGCTAAATTAATATTTCCATAGAGAATAAAAAAACTTTCAACATATTATCATATTAAAAGAAAGAAAAAACTCACATGACAAAAGAAGAACTGAAAAGGCTAAACATAAAATACTTGTTTTCATTTCCCTTTAAAAGGTTTAATAGTAATTAAGAAAAATAATTGTAATGATATTATTCTGACTAAATGTTCATGCTTTTTGTTATGAAGTTTATTAGAGTTTGATAATGTCATATTTATATGTGTTTCTACTTACATTATACAATAAATAATGACCTAGTCAATGTTTTTATATGTTATAAAAAATGTTATAAAATTACTCTGTTTTTTTTTTTTTTTTTTTTTTTGTCAACAGCCTAAATTCCTATACCGGTCCGGGAAGCGGAATCGGGGGAACTGAGTTTATGTAATACACATCATGGGGCTGAGCTCGAGCACTCCGTGCTAGCTTGTCTGCCCTTGTGTTCTTCGTTCTGGGAATGTATGTGAGGGAGAACGCCTGGAACATCCCTCTACAATGCTCCACTTCTTCAAGCAAGATCGCAAAAGCTGGCCACTCGGCAGGTTTGGACACCATCTTCACCAACTGAGCGCTATCTGTTTGGAAATTCATCCGTCGTTTGTTATGGACTAGCATACTTTGCATAGCCCAAACCAATGCCTCCAATTCTGTTTGAAGAGGAGATAAACCCCGCCGTAGGTTGCTAGACCCCATCAGGACAGAGCCCGAATCCGGGTCAAAATTGTACCATCCAAGTCCAGCCCGACTGTCTGTCACTTTCCACGCTCCATCAATCTGACACCACTCTCCCGGTGGGACGTGGCCGGAGTTGATGGAGATACTATTGGATACTCCGTCTGCTACCGTTTGTGCTGCTACCCATGCCCGGGATTCCGTTATCGCAGATTCCATTACTTCCTGCGGATTTTGATCATCATTTGAGAAAACTTTGTAATTACGAGCTTTCCAAATAAACCAGAGTAACCATGGATACATCAACATGTCATCATTGTCTGGGAGGTTCCAGAATAGATGTGCCATATTTGAGTACAGTGCTCCCGTAGGAAAAAACTGGGGAGGCGTAGGTATGGGAGAGAGTGCCCAGGCCTGTCGGGCCGGGGGACACTCAAAGAGCATATGATTGATAGTCTCATCTCCCATACCACATCTCACGCACAGTGGGTCCACACGCATTCCCCGACTACATAAACGTGCGCCAACCGATAAACATCCGGTAATAATTTGCCAGAGAAAATGTTGGAGTTTTGTGGTGCATTTAACCTTCCAGGATTGCGCTTGCAATCTCCGAGTGTCCGGTCCAAAGACTGGTAGTGTCCCCTCATCGGAAAGCTCCTGTAGCACAGTATATCCCGATTTAACCGTATACCGACCCGTTGTTGTATAAAACCAGCCCCAGGTATCGGGTTTATATCCAGTAGCCACTGGTATACCCGTAATGCGAGTGATTTCCTCACTCTCAAAAAATTGTTGCAATAGTGGTCGATTCCACGTTGAGGTCTGGGAATTAATTAACTGATTCACCGTGAGGTGTGGGTAGTAATTAATTCCTTTACAGATAGCTGGCCTCGGGCAAGAATCGGAAATCCAGGGGTCATACCATACAGATATAGATGAACCTGAACCAACTCTTTTAATAAGTCCTTTGCATACCAGAGGTCGAGCTGAAACGATACTCTGCCATCCATAAGATGGAGAGTAAGAGCGAATTGGGTCCAAGGGGGTTGAGTTCCGAAAATATCTCCCCTTGAAAACTTTAGCAAACAGGGAATCCGGGTTATCCATTAGGCGCCATAACTGTTTTGCGAGTAGCGCTGTGTTAAAATCTTCTATTACCCTAAATCCCAGTCCCCCGTCAGTTTTATGTCGACACAGCTTCCGCCACGCGAGCCAATGCATACCCCGTGTTTGGGAATTTGTGCTCCACCAAAAATTTGCTACCGCACTTGTTAGTTTATTTGTTACTCCCTTTGGTAATCTAAAACATGACATGACATGTGTCGGCATCGCCGAAAGTACAGACTTGACCATTACTTCTTTTCCCCCTTTAGATAGAACCTTAGATGTCCAGCCGTTTATCCGCTTCTGCTGTCTATCGATCAAGAAACTAAAAATCTTTGTTTTGGCACCCCCCAAGCTCTCTGGGACACCTAAATAGTTACCAACTCCCCCGACCTTATGTATACCTAACATCTGATGAATCTCCGCACGTACCGTTGTCTCCACCGTATGGCCAAATTGGATAGATGATTTATCAAAATTTATTTTTTGGCCTGATGCCCGTTCGTAGTTCTGAAGAATTTGTAGTAAAACTGCACTCTCCTCAACCGATGCCTTGCAAAAAAATAAGCTATCATCCGCAAATAGTAAATGTGATACTGGTGGGCTTGCACGAGCCACCTTCAGACCCGTTAGAGATTTAACAGATTCTGCCCGTTTAAGATTTGATATCAAAACTTCTGTACAGAGAATAAAATGTAGGGAGATAAAGGATCTCCCTGACGTAGGCCCCTATTCGGAGTTATTTTTCCCCGTGGTTGCCCGTTGATGAGTACTTTATACACAACCGACTTTATGCATTTCATGATCCACCCGATCCATCGTTCTCCGAATCCCATCTTCCGCATTGTGGCTTCAACAAATTGCCACTCAACTCGATCATACGCTTTGCTCATATCAGTTTTTACCGCCATATACTTTCCCTTACAAGACTTGTTTGTCCTTAGGCCATGAAACATTTCTTGTGCTATCAGAATATTGTCCGAGATCAGTCTCCCTGGGACAAAAGCTGACTGGGTCTCCGAAATTAGCTGGGATAGTACCGTTTTCAACCTCTCACATAATACTTTAGAGATAATTTTATAGCCCACATTACATAGACTAATTGGGCGCAGTTCCGTCATCCGGGTAGGACGCTCTGTCTTTGGGATTAAGCAGATGTTCGTCAAATTTAATCTGTCATCAAAGGCTCCCGTTATCAAGAAATCATTAATAAGCCCCAAAATATCCGTTTTTATTAACGGCCATGATTTTTGAAAAAATAAGGCCGTCATCCCGTCCGGTCCGGGAGCTTTCTCCGGGTTCATCAGAAACAGAGCCGCCCGCACTTCCTCTTCCGACTGGGCGCATTAGCAGTGCATTATCGGTTTCCGTGATCACCGCTGGAATACCTTCAAGTATGTCCGTGAAATCATCTGGGGAAGTAGTCGTAAATAAATCCGAGAAATAATCAACCGCCACCTTTTCCATCTCTTTTTCCCCGGTAACCCAGTTATCCGTCTTATCATGTAAACCGACCATCCTGTTTATCGCTCTTCTCTGTTTCGTGGTTGCATGATAAAATTTTGTATTTAAATCCCCATCCTTAAGCCAGAGATTACGGCTTTTTTGCTTCCAGTATTGTTCCTCATCTCGGTAAGCTTCCTTCAATTTTTGTGTGATTTCATCCAGATCTTCCTGGGTTCGAAGATCATCATTTTGAATTTCTTCAAGAGCTTTCTGTAGTTCCGCTATTTTTTCCTTTCCATATGGTTTATTTTCGTGCCGCCATCGAGAAATTTCATGACGGCATTTACGGATCATATCCACTACATTTGATTCCGCATTTGTTTGATTCTCCAACCAACCTCGTTTAATTGCCTCCGAAAATCCATCTTGTCCAATCCATCGTTTATCAAATCGGAATTGCCGCCGCGCTTTAGGGATCTTATTATCTATGGTTGCCAGGATCGGTCGGTGATCCGATCCTACCATTTTTAGATATTCCACATGTGACTTGGGAAAGAGGTCATGCCAATCCTCTGTGGCCAAAGCCCTATCTAAACGGCACCGTACAATTTTTCCCCATCTCTTTCCCCGCCATGATAATTTGTTGCCATGAGTTGGAAAATCAACTAGACCGCAGTCGTCTATCATCAGATTAAAAGACATAAATGTTGAAGCATATCTGATTGCACCTCCCTGTTTTTCGTGATTTCCCGTAATTTCGTTAAATCACCAATCAAAAACCAAGGATCATCCCGTGAGATACCGATTCTAGTTAACTTTTCCCATAAATAGTCTCTTTGTTTTGGGACTGGATTTCCATAAACAAAAGACATAAACATAGTTTTTCCTTCAATAGTGACTTGTGTATCAATTAAATTCTTGGAAGAAGTAATAATTGAAACATTAAAATTATTATTATAAAATAAGGCTAGACCGCCACTAGTGCCACATGGGTCAACCGTATACAAATGATCAAAACCAAAGTGAAATTGAAATTGTTGCAGAAAATTAAAATCTTGCTTAGTTTCAGAAAGAAATAAAAATTCCGGACGGAACTTCCACCAGACTTCCCGAAGATAGCTTATTGTAAAGCGATTGCCAAGACCTTGGCAGTTCCAGCTGAGTACTCGCATTAAACGGCTTTAAAATCTGTCCCGGATCCCACCGATGGATCTTTCTCCGGTTCCTTGTCCCTTCCCGCCAATTTCTCTCCCGGGCGCTGTGTCTCTTTGGCCGACGTCTTTCTTCTAGGTGTTTTAGCGCCATGAATCATTCGCCGTAGAGGACCGCCGGCCACACCTACAGCTGCCCTAACCGCCTTCTTCCTCTGGACACCAGTTTTCCTCTCCCCCACCTTGCTCTTCCCCACTTCCTTGGCTTCCACTTCAACAAATTGTTCAACAGCAAGGAGGTTTCCCCCATTATCGCTGACCTCCATCTGCATATCGTTACTGCCTTGTGTCTCCATCGGATTCTCTTCCTCCTCCATAAGCTCCTCCCCTGCTTCCTCCTCCCCTGGTTCTTCCTCAATCACCTCATTCCACCAAGTTTCACCATCTTCTCCCTCCTCTTGAGCCAACGTTTCATCTACCGGCACGATATCATCTGCCACCCTTTCATTCGCCGCATGATTGGTGTTGCTTCCCGCCTCTTCATCACCTGCCACAACCGCATTGAAATCCAGGGCTTTCCGAACCTTCTTTGCCGAATGGTGGCTGGGGCTTGGGTCCTTCGTTGCTGTCACCATATTTGTTGCCGCCGGAGCCGCGATGAATTTCAACGCCGCAGTCGGTCTATTGATCCGCTTGCGCTGTTCCGGAGGGATGTATCCCACCGGTTTCCGCTGTGAGCCTGAGCTCTCCCCACCATGCTTTCCATTTCCTCGGAATGTGTTCTTCCCGGACCTCCTCCACCTTCCCCTTTCCCTTCGTATCTCCGCCATTGGGCTGTGACTTTCTCACATTCCCATTTTCCCCACCTGAGCCATTAATCACCACTCCCTTATAGCTCATAGCACCACCGTCTGGCTTCTCATCTCTTCTCCTCTGAGTCTCCCGTTCTTCTCTAGCTCTCCGAAGCGTCGGGCACTGGCTGACATCATGACAGAGGCTGAAGCACTCTCGGCAGTAACCAAAGAGCCGCTCGTACCTAAGGGCCACCAGAGTCTCCTCACCGCTGTGGAACTCCACCGTTGTCTCAAACGTGAGAGGTTTGTACCCGTCAAGACACACTTTCACCCTCCCACCATCGATATCCACCTCTAGCACTTCACCGAGAGCTTCACCAATACTCCGAAACGTGGGTTCCGCCCAAAAATGAAGCGGAATCCCCATCATCCTCACCCAGAACTTGATTGCAGATGGATATGATGGGTCCACCACCGGTTCCCACCTCACCAATGAGACCATCCAGTAGTCAAAGTGGAATGGCTCTAGCTTAAACACCTCAATGATATCCTCCTCATTGTCAAAGTCGAATTGGAACCGCCCCAATCCCAGCTCTGCGCCTGCGATTCTGTCTTCCATCTTCCAGAAGCGGGGCATGTGATGTAGCAGTGCTTGCACATCCTGAGCCGCTGGATTCATGCAGCGTCCAATCAGAGTACGAGAATAACCTCTGATCAAAGCCGTGTTGTCAAAACGCGGAACCGTAATCTTGAGACGAGGCACTGGTTTCTTCACCACCGATAAGGTTTCCTTGCGCCATCGTAAAACCTCTCGCAAACAAATGAAAACACAAAGTTGTGTTAACACAGAATATAGCACTAATGAGAAGAGGAACAAACAGTAACAAGCCAAAAGAGATTGTGCGAAGAAAAGATTGTGAACTTTCATCAAACTCTAGTGTGTTTTTATACTGCAAACCCCCATAAATTCTCCTTCCATTAAATTCCACTGAATCATCAATCAAATCCCTCACAATATCCCTCACAATATCCGCAAACTTCCGAAACAACTCTGAAAAAATATCCCGGAAATAAAAATTAATTCCGATTACCCGTAATGAACTCTGTAATAGAATCGCCGGATATCGCATCGCGTCATCTCGCCGATGTAGTTTCCAAATCTTGGGGAGATAATTAAACCGGACTTCCCTTTGCGTTGTTCCAATCACTTCTTCTTCCCCAAAATAACTCTCGTGAAATCTCCACCCTCTCTCTGTCGAATCCGATCTGTGGAGATTCGATTCACCATCCAAATTCTCCTCTCGACTCGAATCAGAGATAATCGATCTCGCCCTTTGGCTCGGATCCTGTTCCTCCAAAATCTCAGATCTCTCAAACTCATGAGATCTCCGAATAACCTCATAATATTCCGTAGATCGGATCAAATCTCCGTATAACACTCCGAAATCTTCTTCATAACACCGCCAAAAAACCGATAAAGGGAGCCGTATCCCGAAGACAGAATCCCCACCGCAAATCATTCGTAAATCTTGAAAATCGCCATCGACGAGATTGTCCTCTCTAACTAAACAAAAAACTATTGATTTTTGAATAAATTTTGCAGGCGAAAAAAGGAAATTCTTTGTTGACAAATTAAAAAAGAGAGAATTTTCTTCCTATAAAATTACTCTGTTTTAAGTTACATTTTTTGTTTTAAACTATATATAGATTTGTCATTACCGTTTTCTGTAATTCACTTGTTATTGTAGATAAAATGTATAACTCAAATTAGTGTTTCTTGATTTATTTCATATATATATATTAGAATAAACGAATGGATCTTACTTCATAAAATTTATTTGATATAATAGCAGCAATTGCCACAACCAAAGATAAAGATATGACTCATGTAAGAGGATCTTTAAAATATAATCCATTGTATTTGTGTATGCTGGGGTAACTGAATTTTGAAAAAACTATTTTGAGATTTTTATTAGAATTAGTGAACAATGGTGAAAGACTAAAGTTATGGGGGTTATTAAGAAAATTGAGATTAACATCCTATTTTTATTAATGTCGTATCTCACAGTAGAATGGTCTTTGTATTTTTCCTCCCTTGTCTTTTTTTTTGTTAATTTATAATCTTGTGGGATGCTTGTTTTTAGAAGTGTGTCTTGTATAGTTATAATTGACACAAAACTTTAAAGCCTGTTAACGTTCATACCAAAAAACAAAAAAAAAAAACTGTAAAGCCTGCTTTTGTAAGACTTGTGCAACAAATTAACTCTAAAAATATGTTTTTGATATCCGTGTATTCTCGTTGAATCAAAGTCAGAATTATCAGAGTTGTGCTACTCAAAATAACCTTTAGATATATGTAACATTCTCCGACTTTAACGACTGAGTCCAAATTCGAAGAGCAAGTCTTTCACCTACAAACCAAATTGAGCAATAACTTTCCGAACGAAATTCATAACCCAAGAGCTTACCATATTCTTGCAATATGATATTGTATTGTGGTGACTAATCCAAGCTTGATGCAAGGTTGCATGATCCATTAACAAAACTTAATTTGTTTTCTCAATTCTATCAACTGAAAAATATGTAGCTTAGATGAGTGGATCTGAGAACAAAGTAGTGAAGAAATATTTTAGTTGTGATGTACATGTTTACTTTAACAATGTCAAATGCATGTAGTCTAGCACTCCATCATATTTCATCCGTCTTAAAATTTAAATTCTATAAAATAAAATGATAAAGAAAAAACCTAAATACTAAAATTATCTCGTTCTATAAAAAACCTAGAAGTATATGCAAAACGACGTAAATTAAAATACATTTAAAGTGATCAACTCTTGTATCCATGGAGGATAATGCCAGCTCTGGAGTTATTAAGCCTATATTGAAACATAGTTTCATCTTTAAAACTCTAGTGTAGTACTTAACGAATTTAATATAAACAAATAAATTTATTTGGTATTTTACATTAAGTTCATAAATGTAATGGATTTTTACAGTTTCTTGTTGTGTTGTTGCATGGAAATGTAAACGGAAACGCAGATATGAAACTTTTCCCGAAAGGAGAAACGTTTATTTTGAAAAATATAAAATTACCATTTTGGATAATTTTTCATTTATAAATTTTTGTGTATACAATAAAAAACAAAGACATGTTGGACATATATATTTATTCATATATATATTTTAATAATATAAATTCATTAGAATTTATGTTAATGGTTTATTATGGCAAACCTAATAGTTTTCACATATTTATATCCAACACATTCATATGTTAAATTCAGTTCATTACAAATGTCAATAGCTGTAATTAAAAAAACGTTAAATTTATATGGCAAATATAATATAGTTTTTTATTTATTTATATTTATTATTTGTTACCACCACTTATACTTATTACAGAACAATGACATTTAAAATAAAGACAAAGCTTCGGTTTTCTATCCTTTCTCATACAATGATATGCACATTCGTGACAAAATCCAACAGGATCGTTAGAGGCTGAGGGTTTAAAATGTTCGTCTGGTGGAAGAATATCATTTCTCTGAATATTAATTGGAGGACTCGCTTCTAGAATAGAATTTGTTGCTTTCTCAACAAAATTAAATTTTGCCATAATATTAGATGCACCTATAAAATTTTCAAAAATGGAAAATGGTTCGCTAAATTAATATTTCCATAGAGAATAAAAAAACTTTCAACATATTATAATATTCAAAGAAAGAAAAAACTCACATGACAAAAGAAGAACTGAAAAGGTTAAATATAAAATACTTATTTTCATTTCCTTTTAAAAGGTTTAATAGTAATTAAGAAAAATAATTGTAATGATATTATTCTGACTAAATGTTCAAGCTTTTTGTTGTGAAGTTTATTAGAGTTTGATAATGTCATATTTATATGTGTTTCTACTTACGTTATACAATAAATAATGACCTAGTCAATGTTTTTATATGTTATAAAAACTGTTATAAAATTACTCTGTTTTAAGTTACATTTTTGTTTTAAACTATTTATAGATTTGTCATTACCGTTTTCAGTAATTCACTTGTTATTGTAGATGAAATGTACAACTCAAATTAGCTTTTCTTGATTTATTTCATAAATATATATATATTAGAATAAACTAATGGATCTTACTTCATAAAATTTATTTGATATAATAGCAGCAATTGCCACAACCAAAGGTAAAGATATGACTCATGTAAGAGGATCTTTAAAATATAATAATCCATTGTATTTGTGTATGGTGGGGTAACTGAATTTGAAAAAACTATTTTGAGATTTTTATTAGAATTAGTGAACAATGGTGAAAGACTAAGGTTATGGGGGTTATTAAGAAAATTGAGATTAACATCCTATTTTTATTAATGTCGTATCTCACAGTAGAATGGTCTTTGTATTTTTCCTCCCTTGTCTTTTTTTTTTGTTAATTTATAATCTTGTGGGATACTTGTTTTTAGAAGTGTGTCTTGTATAGTTATAATTGACACAAAACTCTAAAGCCTGTTAACGTTCATACCAAAAAACAAAAAAAAAACTGTAAAGCCTGCTTTTATAAGACCTGTGCAACAAATTAACTCTAAAAATATGTTTTTGATATTCGTATATTCTCGTTGAATCAAAGTCAGAATTATCAGAGTTGTGCTACTCAAAATAACCTTTAGATATATGTAACATTCTCCGACTTTAACGACTGAGTCCAAATTCGAAGAGCAAGTCTTTCACCTACAAACCAAATTGAGCAATAACTTTTCGAACAAAATTCATAACCCAAGAGCTTACCATATTCTTGCAATATGATATTTTATTGTGGTGAATAATCCAAGCTTGATGCAAGGTTGCATGATCCATTAACAAAACTTAATTTGTTTTCTCAATTCTATCAATTGAAAAATATGTAGCTTAGATGAGTGGATCTGAGAACAAAGTAGTGAAGAAATAGTTTAGTTGTGATGTACATGTTTACTTTAACAATGTCAAATGCGTGTAGTCTAGCACTCTATCATATTTCATCCGTCTTAAAATTTAAATTCTATAAAATAAAATGATAAAGAAAAACCCTCAATACTAAAATTATCTCGTTCTATAAAAAATCTAGAAGTATATGCAAAACGACGTAAATTAAAATACATTTAAAGTGATCAACTCTTGTATCTATGGAGGATAATGCCAGCTCTCGAGTTCTTAAGCCTATATTGAAACATAGTTTCATCTTTAAAACTCTAGTGTAGTACTTAAAAAATTTAATATAAACAAATAAATTTATTTGGTATTTTACATTAAGTTCATAAATGTAATGGATTTTTACAGTTTTTTGTTGTGTTGTTGCATGGAAACGTAAACGGAAACGCGGATATGAAACATTTCCGAAAGGAGAAACGTTTATTTTGAAAAATATAAGATTACCATTTTAGATAATTTTTCATTTATAAATTTTTGTGTATACAATAGAAAACAAAGACATGTTTGGCATATATATTTATTCATATATATTTTTATAATATAAATTCATTAGAATTTATGTTAAATGGTTTATTATGGCAAACCTAATAGTTTTCACATATTTATATCCAACACATTCATATGTTAAATCCAGTTCATTACACATGCCAGTAGCTGTAATTAAAAAAACATTAAATTTATACAGAAAATATTATATAGTTTTTTTATTTATATTCATATTATTTGTTACCACCACTTATACTTGTTACAGAGCAACGGCATTTAAAATAAAGACAAGCCCTCGGTTTTCTATCTTTTCTCATACAATGATATGCACATTCGTGGCAAAATCCAACGGGATCGTTAGAGGCTGAGGGTTTAAAATGTTCGTCTGGTGGAAGAATACCAATTGTCTGAATATTAATTGGAGGGCTCGCTTCTGGAATAGAATTTGTTGCTTTCTCAACAAAATTAAATTTTGCCATAATATTAGATGCACCTATAAAATTTTCAAAAAAGGAAAATGGTTCGCTAAATTAATATTTCCATAGAGAATATAATTAAAAACTTTCAACATATTATCATATTAAAAGAAAGAAAAAACTCACATGACAAAAGAAGAACTGAAAAGGTTAAACATAAAATACTTGTTTTTATTTTCCTCTAAAATGTTTAATAGTAATTAAGAAAAATAATTGTAATGATATTATTCTGACTAAATGTTCAAATTTTTTGTTGTGAAGTTTATTAGAGTTTGATAATGTCATACTTATATGTGTTTCTACTTACGTTATACAATGATTAATGACCTAGTCAATGTTTTTATATGTTATAAAAAACGTTATAAAATTACTCTGTTTTAAGTTACATTTTTGTTTTAAACTATTTATAGATTTGTCATTACCGCTTTCAGTAATTCACTTGTTATTGTAGATAAATTGTACAACTTAAAACAACCAACACTTTTTTTTTAAAATAAATACTAAACAATTCTAGCGAAGGTCTTTAAAATAAATTAAATAAATAAATATCAATAACAAATAAATTAGTTCAGCGGAAGCAAAAATAATAATTAAACAAGTCTAAACAATTTAAACAGGTTCAACAAGATAATGCAAGAAGAATAAATCCTATCATCCCCTCTTCAGCCTTGATTCCGCGATCACACAAATCTTTTACCTCGATTCTAGGTTGAAAAGAGGGGAAAACGAATTGGGGAAGTTGATCTGACGAAGAACGACGAAGGAGCACCACACAGCAGCCACCACACGCACCTAGAGCTCCGATTCGGCGAAGAACAACCTCCAAACATACACAAAGCCACGAAATCGCCTCGGAATCTCTCCTCTCGAAAACTCCCTTCACTAAACGACAAAAAAGAGGAAGAAGACGGCGGCTGCATGTTTTAACTCTGAGAATCAGGGTTTCCAACCCAAACCAGGCCCAAACCGGATTTCAATTAACTTAAATTGAACCGAAAATTGCAAACCAGAGCTGGTGTCGACCGACACAAACCTGTGGTGTCGGTCGACACTCGACCAAAACTGCACCTTTTTGGTTTACGGATGTTACACAACTCAAATTAGTTTTTCTATTTATTTCATATATATATATATATATATATATATATATGAATAAACGAATGGATCTTACTTCATAAAATTTATTTGATATAATAGCAGCAATTGCCACAACCAAAGGTACAGATATGACTCATGTAAGAAGGGTCTTTAAAATATAATAATCCATTGTATTTGTGTATGTTGGGGTAACTGAATTTTGAATAAACTCTATTTTGAGATTTTTATTAGAATTAGTGAACGATGGTGAAAGACTAAGGTTATTAAGAAAATTGAGATTAACATCCTATTTTTATTAATGTCGTATCTCACACACGAAATCTCACAGTAGAATGGTCTTTGTATTTTTCCTCCCTTGTTATTTTTTATTTTTTAATTTATAATCTTGTGGGATGCTTGTTTTTAGAAGTGTGGCTTATATAGTTATAATTGACACAAAACTCTAAAGCCTCTAAATGTTCATATAAAAAAAAAATAACTCTAAAGCCTGCTTTTGTAAGACTTGTGCAACAAATAACTCTAAAAAATATGTTTTTGATATTCGTGTATTCTCCTCGAATCAAAGTCAGAATTATCAGAGTAGTGCCACTCAAAATAATTTTTAGATATATGTAACATTCTCCGACTTTAACGACTGAGTCCAAATTCGATGAGCAAGTCATTCACCTACAAACCAAATTGAGCAATAACTTTCCGAACGAAATTCATAACCCAAGAGCTTACCATATTCTTGCAATATGATATTGTATTGTGGTGACTAATCCAAGCTTGATGCAAGGTTGCATGATCCATTAACAAAACTTAATTTGTTTTCTCAATTCTATCAACTGAAAAATATGTAGCTTAGATGAGTGGATCTGAGAACAAAGTAGTGAAGAAATATTTTAGTTGTGATGTACATGTTTACTTTAACAATGTCAAATGTGTGTAGTCTAGCACTCCATCATATTTCATCCGTCTTAAAATTTAAATTCTATAAAATAAAATGATAAAGAAAAAACCTCAATACTAAAATTATCTGGTTCTATAAAAAACCTAGAAGTATATGCAAAACAACGTAAATTAAAATATATTTAAAGTGATCAACTCTTGTATCCATGGAGGATAATGCCAGCTCTGGAGTTATTAAACCTATATTGAAACATAGTTTCATCTTTAAAACTCTAGTGTAGTACTTAACGAATTTAATATAAATAAATAAATTTATTTGGTATTTTACATTAAGTTCATAAATGTAATGGATTTTTACAGTTTCTTGTTGTGTTGTTGCATGGAAACGTAAACGGAAACGCAGATATGAAACTTTTCCCGAAAGGAGAAACGTTTATTTTGAAAAATATAAAATTACCATTTTGGATAATTTTTCATTTATAAATTTTTGTGTATACATGTTGGACATATATATTTATTCATATATATATATTTTTAATAATATAAATTCATTAGAATTTATGTTAATGGTTATGGCAAATCTAATAGTTTTCACATATTTATATCCAACACATTCATATGTTAAATTCAGTTCATTACAAATGTCAATAGCTGTAATTAAAAAAACGTTAAATTTATATGGCAAATATAATATAGTTTTTTATTTATTTATATTCATATTATTTGTTACCACCACTTATACTTATTACAGAACAATGACATTAAAAATAAAGACAAAGCTTCGGTTTTCTATCCTTTCTCATACAAATGATATGCACATTCGTGACAAAATCCAACAGGATCGTTAGAGGCTGACGGTTTAAAATGTTCGTCTGGTGGAAGAATACCATTTCTCTGAATATTAATTGGAGGACTCGCTTCTAGAATAGAATTTGTTGCTTTCTCAACAAAATTAAATTTTGCCATAATATTAGATGCACCTATAAAATTTTCAAAAACGGAAAATGGTTCGCTAAATTAATATTTCCATAGAGAATAAAAAAACTTTCAACATTTTATCATATTAAAAGAAAGAAAAAACTCACATGACAAAAGAAGAACTGAAAAGGTTAAACATAAAATACTTGTTTTCATTTCCCTTTAAAAGGTTTAATAGTAATTAAGAAAAATAATTGTAATGATATTATTCTGACTAAATGTTCAAGCTTTTTGTTGTGAAGTTTATTAGAGTTTAATAATGTCATATTTATATGTGTTTCTACTTACGTTATACAATAAATAATGACCTAGTCAATGTTTTTATATGTTATAAAATTATTCTGTTTTAAGTTACATTTTTTGTTTTAAACTATATATAGATTTGTCATTACCGTTTTCAGTAATTCACTTGTTATTGTAGATAAAATGTACAACTCAAATTAGTTTTTGTTGATCTATTTCATATATATATATATATATATATAATAATAAACGAATGGATCTTACTTCATAAAATTTATTTGATATAATAGCAGCAATTGCCACAACCAAAGGTAAAGATATGACTCATGTAAGAGAATCTTTAAAATATAATAATCCATTGTATTTGTGTATGCTGGGGTAACTGAATTTTGAAAAAACTATTTTGAGATTTTTTTTAGAATTAGTGAACAATGGTGAAAGACTAAGGTTATGGGGGTTATTAAGAAAATTGAGATTAACATCCTATTTTTATTAATGTCGTATCTCACACACGAAATCTCACAGTAGAATGGTCTTTGTATTTGAAACAACCAACACTTTTTTTTATATAATTAAATAAAACAATTCAGCGGAAGTCTTTAAATAAATAAATAAATAATAAATCAGTTCAACAAATAAATTCAAATAAATAATTAAAGGAAATACTAGCAACCTAAACACCAGTACTAGCAAGTCAAATAAAGCAAAACAATAAAACATTAAACATCCTATCATCCCCCTCTTCAGCCTTGATTCCGCGATCACACAAATCTTTTACCTGCAACACATTGGAATGGAGTTGCGTAAGTATTTAATAAATACTTAGTGAGGCAATCACTCTGCCTACGAGCCATTTACGCAATTACTAGATATTTAATAATATTTTTAAACTCCAATAATTATTAAATACCAATTTTCGAATTATTAAATAATTTTAACAATTAAAACTTCATTTCTCAATTATTAAATAATTTTCAAATTAAATAATAATTTTCCATATTTTAAAATAATTAATATAATTATTTTAAACCATTTAATCAATTAAATACAATTAATTAATTAAATACCACATTAAACCAATCCAATTCGGATAAACCACTTCCAATTGATTTAAACCAGTAAATTTCAATTAAACCAATTAAATCAATTTTAACCAGAATTAACCGGTTTGTGTCGACCAACACCAGCTTGGTGTCGACCGACACAAGCACTTGGTGTCGACCGACACCGATTCTGGAAAAACCCAGATCGGGCTATGAACAGTACCTGAAACTCGCAATTCACAGGAAATCAATCAAACAACCATAAATACTGAATCAAACATCAATATCATCACAAAATCACCACATAAACATATACATATCCTGAATCTAGCAATCACGGACCCACAGTCATGCACTCACCTCGATTTTAGGTTGAAAAGAGGGGAAATCGGATTGAAGACAGAGAAAGGGGGATGAAACAAGGAAGAACAGCAACAAGGAGCCTCAGATCGACGAAGAACTCGGATTTCAGCTCGAAATCGGCTCCTTCTCCAGTCCGCAAAACGACAAAAGAGAGGAAGAGGAAGCGGCTGCAGCTTTTATTTCGAGTTCTAGGGCTTCCTGCCCAAACCGGCCTAAACCGAACTTAAATTGAACCAGAAATTGATTTTAACCATTGGTGTCGACCGACACCACCCTGGTGTCGACCGACACTAAAGAAAAATCCCAATTCTTTGGTCTACGGATGTTACAATTCTCCCCCACTAAACTGGATTCGTCCTCGAATCCCAAAACAAACGTCACAAAGACCACAAAAACCCGACCTCGCAAGGCCGCAACACTGGAGATCCTCACCTGATCCCCGAGACATATGTCAAATCCTATGTCATAAGCACGTTCCAAGAAATTTTCACTCCTAACTCATCATCCAAAACACACAAACCACTTGTACTGAGGCCCACTTGCACCCAGACAAGTCCACACCGGTCCGCACTGAGGCCCACTTGCACCCAGACGAACCCGAAACGTCCATACTGAGGCCCACTTGCACCCAGATGAACCAAACTGCTTATACTGAGGCCTACTTGCACCCAGATAAGCTACACTCAACTGAGGCCTACTTGCACCCAGAGAGTCTGCCAGAGAACGAAGTCTCCAAAAACATGATGAGTTATTCAGGATCGCAATCCTTAGAGTAAAAATTCCGGAAAATGTCTATAACCATAAGATTAGACCGTCTCACAACCAAAAACTGGTCAAACATGTGTAACATCCGAATACCATTTCACAACACAAGGCAAAATGAGGAAAAACTGCATCTCATTAAAACTCAAAATGTATATCGTTACAACGAAAACGAAAATACAATAACACCAAAGCCAAAAATAACAACTGAGGCTACAAAGATGAAATAAGCTCACTCCTCGACCTGCTTGTCGAACCACTTCCTGAACTTCAACTTCATCTTTGCCTCTGGCTCCCAAGTCTCCTCTGTAGAACCACTGCAATCCCACAAAATCCTCAGTAAGGGAATCCTCTTGTTCCTCAGAACCTTTTCCCTCCTCTCTAAAATCCTCACAGGCACTGCCGGCACTGTCAAATCTGGCTGAAGATCCTCTGGAATCCTAGCCACTAACTCCTCTGTAGGGTGAAGACACTTCCTCAGCATCGACACATGAAAAACCTTGTGAAAGGCTTTCATAATCTCAGGCAACTCCAGCCTGTAAGCCAATGGCCCAACTCGCTCCACTACTGGAAACGGACCCATAAATCGCGGACTCAGCTTGTTCTCTGCTATGGATCTGTTAGGACCCCTCAACATAGCCATCTTGAGATAAACTCTATCTCCCACCTGAAACTCAAGCTCTCGTCTGCGTCTATCTGCATAACTCTTCTGCCTGTCCTGAGCCTCCTTCATGTTCAGCCTCACCACACGGACCTTCTCTGTAGTCTCCTGAACATAAGTAGCTCCATACATGCTGCGCTCCCCCACTTGGGTCCAGCATAAGGGTGTCCTACATGGCCTCCCATACAAAGCCTCAAATGGAGCCATGCCAATACTCGCCTGAAAGCTGTTGTTGTATGCAAACTCAACTAAGCTCAGGTGATCTGCCCAATGGCCACCCCAATCCAACACACACATCCTCAGCAAATCCTCCAAAGTCTGAATAGTCCTCTCTGACTGACCATCTGTCTGCGGATGATAAGCTGTACTCAGATGCACCTTAGTGCCCATCTCTGCCTGAAAAGCTCTCCAAAACTCTGAAGTGAATCTGGGATCACGGTCTGACACAATACTAGCTGGCACTCCATGCAGCCTCACAATCTCTCGCACAAACTTCCTAGCCAAGACAGCAGCTCCATCTGTCTTCTTGATGGCCAAGAAATGTGCAGACTAGTCAACCGATCCACAATCACCCAAATAGCATCAAAAGTCCTCGAAACAGGTAGTCCAACCACGAAATCCATCGTAATCCTGTCCCACTTCCACTCTGCTCTGCAAAAGACCACCCGGAACCTGATGCTCTGCCTTCACCAAGGCACAAGTGTTGCACTTCGCAACCCAGTTACCTCTTGAGGTTGATGTACTTGCATTTTACATAGTTTTAGCACATCTTTTATGCATCTTTTGCATAGTTTTAGCTTCCATTTGCATCATATCTTGTTCCTTTTCTCTTCTTATGCATTCATGTTAGTTTTAGGTTGCATTTGCATACATATGCATGTTTGGTCCTTTGAAATAGGTCTTTTGGAGCATTCTGGAGCATATGGGACATGAGGAGCATGGAGGGACTTGGCACATGGACGCAGCTCAACTGGATACGCAAAGGAAGAAGGGAGAAGCCATCTTGAAGACCAGCTCGACCGTCTACTCGACCAACCGGTCGAGTTCCTCAACTCGACCGGCCAAGCTTCAACTCGATCGAGCTGAGAAGTCAACAGTCAAACCCGAAAAATGTTGCTTCCCCCTTGACTTTCCTTTGACCCTAAACCTAATCCTCTTTGTATTTAAAGGCTCTAAGCCACGAAAAAACCACCAAGCTTTAGATTATTTTGTTTTAGTTTCTTTTAATTTATTGTCTTTTACTTTTTAGAGATCTAATCCCATCTTTGTGTTCTTGAAGCTCTTGCTTCTTGAATCTAGATCCTGGATAATCTCTCTTGTATTTGCACTTGCTTATTTCAATAAAAGTTGTTTAATTTCATCTCCTCTTTCTTATGATGTCTCTTTTATTGCATTTGCTTGTGTTTACATTCATGTGTAGTGAGTAGTTACCCATTGGGGTTTGAGATGGGATAGATTAGAGGTTTCATATGCTTAATCCTTCTAGCTTATGGTCTTAATCTAGATTCTCTCTCTTTTGGATAGATCTTAAGGCTACATGACCACTACCCCTGGCTTGTAAGTCCTTAGGCGACTCCCCACACGAAAGTGATGGCATTCGCTGGAAAAGATCCACTAAGAGCTCCAATATCTCTTGCTCTAGACAATAGAGGTCTAAGGGGTTGGATGGATTAGTTTGGGCAATGATCCTATAGCCTCCAAGGTTTGATTCTCACTGGCTAACCCCCTGTTTCTGAGATCATTCCTTGGTTGATAGCCTCCACCTTGGGAAAGGGTTGGCTAGGCATTGAGAAGCCCAATATCAAGAGAAGCCTTGATACAAGGAGTTTTAAGAGCTAGATTGATTAAGTGTAGATTCCTTTGATTGCAAAACCCTGTCTTGAACCCTAATTCTCTCTTTATCTTGTTAAAGTCGTCACCTTTAGCTTTGTTTGTCTCAACTCGTCCCTAAACTCGATCGAGCTGGTACTTTGTCTGACTCGACTCGAGCTCTTGGTCGAGCTGACACTTCACTGCTTTGTTTACTTTTATTGCACTGCTTTTCATTTTATTTAGGTTGTTAGTGTTACTTCAAATCTATTAACTGCTTGCTTGACTTTCTGGTTGTTTCATATTCTCAAAGAGTGACAAGTTTCCCATTTTGGATTGATAACCTCTTATACTACATGACTATGATGGTTAAGAGGAATTGATTGATTGTGATTGCACCATTTCATCTTTATTCACCCCTGTTTGCATTCCACCTCATATCTTATCATCCTTCATTCATATCATATCACATCCACATAAAATCCTATCATCAGAGGTCATGCTCGAATGAGCCTATCTCAGAATCTGCTGCCTTAACTCCACATCCTTAGGCACACAAACTCTCCCACGAACCAAAATAGTCCCATTCGCAGAGACCTCATATTCAGAACCAGTCACTCTCGTCGCATCCAGCAAACTCTGATCACTCTGCTGAGCAACTCTGGTCCTGCTAAGTAAATCCGCCTGATCCACTGCCTCTAAACCCAAAGTCTCCTGCGAAATGGCACACAAACGCAAGGTACTGATCTCGCCAACCAGAGACTCTACATCTCGCTCAACAGCTCAATCATACCTACGTCTGCTCAACGCATCCGCCAC
>CACVBM020001159.1:100611-123996 GCA_902728155.2 Microthlaspi erraticum
AGATTTCGTTAAAATCACCAATCAAAAACCAAGGATCATCCCGTGAGATACCGATTCTAGTTAACTTTTCCCATAAATAGTCTCTTTGTTTTGGGACTAGATTTCCATAAACAAAAGACATAAACATAGTTTTTCCTTCAATAGTGACTTGTGTATCAATTAAATTCTTGGAAGAAGTAATAATTGAAACATTAAAATTATTATTATAAAATAAGGCTAGACCGCCACTAGTGCCACATGGGTCAACCGTATACAAATGATCAAAACCAAAGTGAAATTGAAATTGTTGCAGAAAATTAAAATCTTGCTTAGTTTCAGAAAGAAATAAAAATTCCGGACGGAACTTCCACCAGACTTCCCGAAGATAGCTTATTGTAAAGCGATTGCCAAGACCTTGGCAGTTCCAGCTGAGTACTCGCATTAAACGGCTTTAAAATCTGTCCCGGATCCCACCGATGGATCTTTCTCCGGTTCTTTATCCCTTCCCGCCAATTTCTCTCCCGGGCGCTGTGTCTCTTTGGCCGACGTCTTTCTTCTAGGTGTTTTAGCGCCATGAATCATTCGCCGTAGAGGACCGCCGGCCACACCTACAGCTGCCCTAACCGCCTTCTTCCTCTGGACACCAGTTTTCCTCTCCCCCACCTTGCTCTTCCCCACTTCCTTGGCTTCCACTTCAACAAATTGTTCAACAGCAAGGAGGTTTCCCCCATTATCGCTGACCTCCATCTGCATATCGTTACTGCCTTGTGTCTCCATCGGATTCTCTTCCTCCTCCATAAGCTCCTCCCCTGCTTCCTCCTCCCCTGGTTCTTCCTCAATCACCTCATTCCACCAAGTTTCACCATCTTCTCCCTCCTCTTGAGCCAACGTTTCATCTACCGGCACGATATCATCTGCCACCCTTTCATTCGCCGCATGATTGGTGTTGCTTCCCGCCTCTTCATCACCTGCCACAACCGCATTGAAATCCAGGGCTTTCCGAACCTTCTTTGCCGAATGGTGGCTGGGGCTTGGGTCCTTCGTTGCTGTCACCATATTTGTTGCCGCCGGAGCCGCGATGAATTTCAACGCCGCAGTCGGTCTATTGATCCGCTTGCGCTGTTCCGGAGGGATGTATCCCACCGGTTTCCGCTGTGAGCCTGAGCTCTCCCCACCATGCTTTCCATTTCCTCGGAATGTGTTCTTCCCGGACCTCCTCCACCTTCCCCTTTCCCTTCGTATCTCCGCCATTGGGCTGTGACTTTCTCACATTCCCATTTTCCCCACCTGAGCCATTAATCACCACTCCCTTATAGCTCATAGCACCACCGTCTGGCTTCTCATCTCTTCTCCTCTGAGTCTCCCGTTCTTCTCTAGCTCTCCGAAGCGTCGGGCACTGGCTGACATCATGACAGAGGCTGAAGCACTCTCGGCAGTAACCAAAGAGCCGCTCGTACCTAAGGGCCACCAGAGTCTCCTCACCGCTGTGGAACTCCACCGTTGTCTCAAACGTGAGAGGTTTGTACCCGTCAAGACACACTTTCACCCTCCCACCATCGATATCCACCTCTAGCACTTCACCGAGAGCTTCACCAATACTCCGAAACGTGGGTTCCGCCCAAAAATGAAGCGGAATCCCCATCATCCTCACCCAGAACTTGATTGCAGATGGATATGATGGGTCCACCACCGGTTCCCACCTCACCAATGAGACCATCCAGTAGTCAAAGTGGAATGGCTCTAGCTTAAACACCTCAATGATATCCTCCTCATTGTCAAAGTCGAATTGGAACCGCCCCAATCCCAGCTCTGCGCCTGCGATTCTGTCTTCCATCTTCCAGAAGCGGGGCATGTGATGTAGCAGTGCTTGCACATCCTGAGCCGCTGGATTCATGCAGCGTCCAATCAGAGTACGAGAATAACCTCTGATCAAAGCCGTGTTGTCAAAACGCGGAACCGTAATCTTGAGACGAGGCACTGGTTTCTTCACCACCGATAAGGTTTCCTTGCGCCATCGTAAAACCTCTCGCAAACAAATGAAAACACAAAGTTGTGTTAACACAGAATATAGCACTAATGAGAAGAGGAACAAACAGTAACAAGCCAAAAGAGATTGTGCGAAGAAAAGATTGTGAACTTTCATCAAACTCTAGTGTGTTTTTATACTGCAAACCCCCATAAATTCTCCTTCCATTAAATTCCACTGAATCATCAATCAAATCCCTCACAATATCCCTCACAATATCCGCAAACTTCCGAAACAACTCTGAAAAAATATCCCGGAAATAAAAATTAATTCCGATTACCCGTAATGAACTCTGTAATAGAATCGCCGGATATCGCATCGCGTCATCTCGCCGATGTAGTTTCCAAATCTTGGGGAGATAATTAAACCGGACTTCCCTTTGCGTTGTTCCAATCACTTCTTCTTCCCCAAAATAACTCTCGTGAAATCTCCACCCTCTCTCTGTCGAATCCGATCTGTGGAGATTCGATTCACCATCCAAATTCTCCTCTCGACTCGAATCAGAGATAATCGATCTCGCCCTTTGGCTCGGATCCTGTTCCTCCAAAATCTCAGATCTCTCAAACTCATGAGATCTCCGAATAACCTCATAATATTCCGTAGATCGGATCAAATCTCCGTATAACACTCCGAAATCTTCTTCATAACACCGCCAAAAAACCGATAAAGGGAGCCGTATCCCGAAGACAGAATCCCCACCGCAAATCATTCGTAAATCTTGAAAATCGCCATCGACGAGATTGTCCTCTCTAACTAAACAAAAAACTATTGATTTTTGAATAAATTTTGCAGGCGAAAAAAGGAAATTCTTTGTTGACAAATTAAAAAAGAGAGAATTTTCTTCCTATAAAATTACTCTGTTTTAAGTTACATTTTTTGTTTTAAACTATATATAGATTTGTCATTACCGTTTTCTGTAATTCACTTGTTATTGTAGATAAAATGTATAACTCAAATTAGTGTTTCTTGATTTATTTCATATATATATATTAGAATAAACGAATGGATCTTACTTCATAAAATTTATTTGATATAATAGCAGCAATTGCCACAACCAAAGATAAAGATATGACTCATGTAAGAGGATCTTTAAAATATAATCCATTGTATTTGTGTATGCTGGGGTAACTGAATTTTGAAAAAACTATTTTGAGATTTTTATTAGAATTAGTGAACAATGGTGAAAGACTAAAGTTATGGGGGTTATTAAGAAAATTGAGATTAACATCCTATTTTTATTAATGTCGTATCTCACAGTAGAATGGTCTTTGTATTTTTCCTCCCTTGTTTTTTTTTTGTTAATTTATAATCTTGTGGGATGCTTGTTTTTAGAAGTGTGTCTTGTATAGTTATAATTGACACAAAACTCTAAAGCCTGTTAACGTTCATACCAAAAAACAAAAAAAAAACTGTAAAGCCTGCTTTTGTAAGACTTGTGCAACAAATTAACTCTAAAAATATGTTTTTGATATCCGTGTATTCTCGTTGAATCAAAGTCAGAATTATCAGAGTTGTGCTACTCAAAATAACCTTTAGATATATGTAACATTCTCCGACTTTAACGACTGAGTCCAAATTCGAAGAGCAAGTCTTTCACCTACAAACCAAATTGAGCAATAACTTTCCGAACGAAATTCATAACCCAAGAGCTTACCATATTCTTGCAATATGATATTGTATTGTGGTGACTAATCCAAGCTTGATGCAAGGTTGCATGATCCATTAACAAAACTTAATTTGTTTTCTCAATTCTATCAACTGAAAAATATGTAGCTTAGATGAGTGGATCTGAGAACAAAGTAGTGAAGAAATATTTTAGTTGTGATGTACATGTTTACTTTAACAATGTCAAATGCATGTAGTCTAGCACTCCATCATATTTCATCCGTCTTAAAATTTAAATTCTATAAAATAAAATGATAAAGAAAAAACCTAAATACTAAAATTATCTCGTTCTATAAAAAACCTAGAAGTATATGCAAAACGATGTAAATTAAAATACATTTAAAGTGATCAACTCTTGTATCCATGGAGGATAATGCCAGCTCTGGAGTTATTAAGCCTATATTGAAACATAGTTTCATCTTTAAAACTCTAGTGTAGTACTTAACGAATTTAATATAAACAAATAAATTTATTTGGTATTTTACATTAAGTTCATAAATGTAATGGATTTTTACAGTTTCTTGTTTTGTTGTTGCATGGAAATGTAAACGGAAACGCAGATATGAAACTTTTCCCGAAAGGAGAAACGTTTATTTTGAAAAATATAAAATTACCATTTTGGATAATTTTTCATTTATAAATTTTTGTGTATACAATAAAAAACAAAGACATGTTGGACATATATATTTATTCATATATATATTTTAATAATATAAATTCATTAGAATTTATGTTAATGGTTTATTATGGCAAACCTAATAGTTTTCACATATTTATATCCAACACATTCATATGTTAAATTCAGTTCATTACAAATGTCAATAGCTGTAATTAAAAAAAGTTAAATTTATATGGCAAATATAATATAGTTTTTTATTTATTTATATTTATATTATTTGTTACCACCACTTATACTTATTACAGAACAATAACATTTAAAATAAAGACAAAGCTTCGGTTTTCTATCCTTTCTCATACAATGATATGCACATTCGTGACAAAATCCAACAGGATCGTTAGAGGCTGAGGGTTTAAAATGTTCGTCTGGTGGAAGAATATCATTTCTCTGAATATTAATTGGAGGACTCGCTTCTAGAATAGAATTTGTTGCTTTCTCAACAAAATTAAATTTTGCCATAATATTAGATGCACCTATAAAATTTTCAAAAATGGAAAATGGTTCGCTAAATTAATATTTCCATAGAGAATAAAAAAACTTTCAACATATTATAATATTCAAAGAAAGAAAAAACTCACATGACAAAAGAAGAACTGAAAAGGTTAAATATAAAATACTTATTTTCATTTCCTTTTAAAAGGTTTAATAGTAATTAAGAAAAATAATTGTAATGATATTATTCTGACTAAATGTTCAAGCTTTTTGTTGTGAAGTTTATTAGAGTTTGATAATGTCATATTTATATGTGTTTCTACTTACGTTATACAATAAATAATGACCTAGTCAATGTTTTTATATGTTATAAAAACTGTTATAAAATTACTCTGTTTTAAGTTACATTTTTGTTTTAAACTATTTATAGATTTGTCATTACCGTTTTCAGTAATTCACTTGTTATTGTAGATGAAATGTACAACTCAAATTAGCTTTTCTTGATTTATTTCATAAATATATATATATTAGAATAAACTAATGGATCTTACTTCATAAAATTTATTTGATATAATAGCAGCAATTGCCACAACCAAAGGTAAAGATATGACTCATGTAAGAGGATCTTTAAAATATAATAATCCATTGTATTTGTGTATGGTGGGGTAACTGAATTTGAAAAAACTATTTTGAGATTTTTATTAGAATTAGTGAACAATGGTGAAAGACTAAGGTTATGGGGGTTATTAAGAAAATTGAGATTAACATCCTATTTTTATTAATGTCGTATCTCACAGTAGAATGGTCTTTGTATTTTTCCTCCCTTGTCTTTTTTTTTTGTTAATTTATAATCTTGTGGGATACTTGTTTTTAGAAGTGTGTCTTGTATAGTTATAATTGACACAAAACTCTAAAGCCTGTTAACGTTCATACCAAAAAACAAAAAAAAAACTGTAAAGCCTGCTTTTATAAGACCTGTGCAACAAATTAACTCTAAAAATATGTTTTTGATATTCGTATATTCTCGTTGAATCAAAGTCAGAATTATCAGAGTTGTGCTACTCAAAATAACCTTTAGATATATGTAACATTCTCCGACTTTAACGACTGAGTCCAAATTCGAAGAGCAAGTCTTTCACCTACAAACCAAATTGAGCAATAACTTTTCGAACAAAATTCATAACCCAAGAGCTTACCATATTCTTGCAATATGATATTTTATTGTGGTGAATAATCCAAGCTTGATGCAAGGTTGCATGATCCATTAACAAAACTTAATTTGTTTTCTCAATTCTATCAATTGAAAAATATGTAGCTTAGATGAGTGGATCTGAGAACAAAGTAGTGAAGAAATAGTTTAGTTGTGATGTACATGTTTACTTTAACAATGTCAAATGCGTGTAGTCTAGCACTCTATCATATTTCATCCGTCTTAAAATTTAAATTCTATAAAATAAAATGATAAAGAAAAACCCTCAATACTAAAATTATCTCGTTCTATAAAAAATCTAGAAGTATATGCAAAACGACGTAAATTAAAATACATTTAAAGTGATCAACTCTTGTATCTATGGAGGATAATGCCAGCTCTCGAGTTCTTAAGCCTATATTGAAACATAGTTTCATCTTTAAAACTCTAGTGTAGTACTTAAAAAATTTAATATAAACAAATAAATTTATTTGGTATTTTACATTAAGTTCATAAATGTAATGGATTTTTACAGTTTTTTGTTGTGTTGTTGCATGGAAACGTAAACGGAAACGCGGATATGAAACATTTCCGAAAGGAGAAACGTTTATTTTGAAAAATATAAGATTACCATTTTAGATAATTTTTCATTTATAAATTTTTGTGTATACAATAGAAAACAAAGACATGTTTGGCATATATATTTATTCATATATATTTTTATAATATAAATTCATTAGAATTTATGTTAAATGGTTTATTATGGCAAACCTAATAGTTTTCACATATTTATATCCAACACATTCATATGTTAAATCCAGTTCATTACACATGCCAGTAGCTGTAATTAAAAAAACATTAAATTTATACAGAAAATATTATATAGTTTTTTTATTTATATTCATATTATTTGTTACCACCACTTATACTTGTTACAGAGCAACGGCATTTAAAATAAAGACAAGCCCTCGGTTTTCTATCTTTTCTCATACAATGATATGCACATTCGTGGCAAAATCCAACGGGATCGTTAGAGGCTGAGGGTTTAAAATGTTCGTCTGGTGGAAGAATACCAATTGTCTGAATATTAATTGGAGGGCTCGCTTCTGGAATAGAATTTGTTGCTTTCTCAACAAAATTAAATTTTGCCATAATATTAGATGCACCTATAAAATTTTCAAAAAAGGAAAATGGTTCGCTAAATTAATATTTCCATAGAGAATATAATTAAAAACTTTCAACATATTATCATATTAAAAGAAAGAAAAAACTCACATGACAAAAGAAGAACTGAAAAGGTTAAACATAAAATACTTGTTTTTATTTTCCTCTAAAATGTTTAATAGTAATTAAGAAAAATAATTGTAATGATATTATTCTGACTAAATGTTCAAATTTTTTGTTGTGAAGTTTATTAGAGTTTGATAATGTCATACTTATATGTGTTTCTACTTACGTTATACAATGATTAATGACCTAGTCAATGTTTTTATATGTTATAAAAAACGTTATAAAATTACTCTGTTTTAAGTTACATTTTTGTTTTAAACTATTTATAGATTTGTCATTACCGCTTTCAGTAATTCACTTGTTATTGTAGATAAATTGTACAACTTAAAACAACCAACACTTTTTTTTTAAAATAAATACTAAACAATTCTAGCGAAGGTCTTTAAAATAAATTAAATAAATAAATATCAATAACAAATAAATTAGTTCAGCGGAAGCAAAAATAATAATTAAACAAGTCTAAACAATTTAAACAGGTTCAACAAGATAATGCAAGAAGAATAAATCCTATCATCCCCTCTTCAGCCTTGATTCCGCGATCACACAAATCTTTTACCTCGATTCTAGGTTGAAAAGAGGGGAAAACGAATTGGGGAAGTTGATCTGACGAAGAACGACGAAGGAGCACCACACAGCAGCCACCACACGCACCTAGAGCTCCGATTCGGCGAAGAACAACCTCCAAACATACACAAAGCCACGAAATCGCCTCGGAATCTCTCCTCTCGAAAACTCCCTTCACTAAACGACAAAAAAGAGGAAGAAGACGGCGGCTGCATGTTTTAACTCTGAGAATCAGGGTTTCCAACCCAAACCAGGCCCAAACCGGATTTCAATTAACTTAAATTGAACCGAAAATTGCAAACCAGAGCTGGTGTCGACCGACACAAACCTGTGGTGTCGGTCGACACTCGACCAAAACTGCACCTTTTTGGTTTACGGATGTTACACAACTCAAATTAGTTTTTCTTGATTTATTTCATATATTATATTATATATATATATATATAGAATAAACGAATGGATCTTACTTCATAAAATTTATTTGATATAATAGCAGCAATTGCCACAACCAAAGGTACAGATATGACTCATGTAAGAAGGGTCTTTAAAATATAATAATCCATTGTATTTGTGTATGTTGGGGTAACTGAATTTTGAATAAACTCTATTTTGAGATTTTTATTAGAATTAGTGAACGATGGTGAAAGACTAAGGTTATTAAGAAAATTGAGATTAACATCCTATTTTTATTAATGTCGTATCTCACACACGAAATCTCACAGTAGAATGGTCTTTGTATTTTTCCTCCCTTGTTATTTTTTATTTTTTAATTTATAATCTTGTGGGATGCTTGTTTTTAGAAGTGTGGCTTATATAGTTATAATTGACACAAAACTCTAAAGCCTCTAAATGTTCATATAAAAAAAAAATAACTCTAAAGCCTGCTTTTGTAAGACTTGTGCAACAAATAACTCTAAAAAATATGTTTTTGATATTCGTGTATTCTCCTCGAATCAAAGTCAGAATTATCAGAGTAGTGCCACTCAAAATAATTTTTAGATATATGTAACATTCTCCGACTTTAACGACTGAGTCCAAATTCGATGAGCAAGTCATTCACCTACAAACCAAATTGAGCAATAACTTTCCGAACGAAATTCATAACCCAAGAGCTTACCATATTCTTGCAATATGATATTGTATTGTGGTGACTAATCCAAGCTTGATGCAAGGTTGCATGATCCATTAACAAAACTTAATTTGTTTTCTCAATTCTATCAACTGAAAAATATGTAGCTTAGATGAGTGGATCTGAGAACAAAGTAGTGAAGAAATATTTTAGTTGTGATGTACATGTTTACTTTAACAATGTCAAATGTGTGTAGTCTAGCACTCCATCATATTTCATCCGTCTTAAAATTTAAATTCTATAAAATAAAATGATAAAGAAAAAACCTCAATACTAAAATTATCTGGTTCTATAAAAAACCTAGAAGTATATGCAAAACAACGTAAATTAAAATATATTTAAAGTGATCAACTCTTGTATCCATGGAGGATAATGCCAGCTCTGGAGTTATTAAACCTATATTGAAACATAGTTTCATCTTTAAAACTCTAGTGTAGTACTTAACGAATTTAATATAAACAAATAAATTTATTTGGTATTTTACATTAAGTTCATAAATGTAATGGATTTTTACAGTTTCTTGTTGTGTTGTTGCATGGAAACGTAAACGGAAACGCAGATATGAAACTTTTCCCGAAAGGAGAAACGTTTATTTTGAAAAATATAAAATTACCATTTTGGATAATTTTTCATTTATAAATTTTTGTGTATACAATAAAAAACAAAGACATGTTGGACATATATATTTATTCATATATATATTTTAATAATATAAATTCATTAGAATTTATGTTAATGGTTATGGCAAATCTAATAGTTTTCACATATTTATATCCAACACATTCATATGTTAAATTCAGTTCATTACAAATGTCAATAGCTGTAATTAAAAAAACGTTAAATTTATATGGCAAATATAATATAGTTTTTTATTTATTTATATTCATATTATTTGTTACCACCACTTATACTTATTACAGAACAATGACATTAAAAATAAAGACAAAGCTTCGGTTTTCTATCCTTTCTCATACAAATGATATGCACATTCGTGACAAAATCCAACAGGATCGTTAGAGGCTGACGGTTTAAAATGTTCGTCTGGTGGAAGAATACCATTTCTCTGAATATTAATTGGAGGACTCGCTTCTAGAATAGAATTTGTTGCTTTCTCAACAAAATTAAATTTTGCCATAATATTAGATGCACCTATAAAATTTTCAAAAACGGAAAATGGTTCGCTAAATTAATATTTCCATAGAGAATAAAAAAACTTTCAACATTTTATCATATTAAAAGAAAGAAAAAACTCACATGACAAAAGAAGAACTGAAAAGGTTAAACATAAAATACTTGTTTTCATTTCCCTTTAAAAGGTTTAATAGTAATTAAGAAAAATAATTGTAATGATATTATTCTGACTAAATGTTCAAGCTTTTTGTTGTGAAGTTTATTAGAGTTTAATAATGTCATATTTATATGTGTTTCTACTTACGTTATACAATAAATAATGACCTAGTCAATGTTTTTATATGTTATAAAATTATTCTGTTTTAAGTTACATTTTTTGTTTTAAACTATATATAGATTTGTCATTACCGTTTTCAGTAATTCACTTGTTATTGTAGATAAAATGTACAACTCAAATTAGTTTTTCTTGATCTATTTATATTCATATATATATATATTATAATAAACGAATGGATCTTACTTCATAAAATTTATTTGATATAATAGCAGCAATTGCCACAACCAAAGGTAAAGATATGACTCATGTAAGAGAATCTTTAAAATATAATAATCCATTGTATTTGTGTATGCTGGGGTAACTGAATTTTGAAAAAACTATTTTGAGATTTTTTTTAGAATTAGTGAACAATGGTGAAAGACTAAGGTTATGGGGGTTATTAAGAAAATTGAGATTAACATCCTATTTTTATTAATGTCGTATCTCACACACGAAATCTCACAGTAGAATGGTCTTTGTATTTGAAACAACCAACATTTTTTTTATATAATTAAATAAAAACAATTCAGCGGAAGTCTTTAAATAAATAAATAAATAATAAATCAGGTTCAACAAATAAATTCAAATAAATAATTAAAGGAAATACTAGCAACCTAAACACCAGGTACTAGCAAGTCAAATAAAGCAAAACAATAAAACATTAAACATCCTATCATCCCCCTCTTCAGCCTTGATTCCGCGATCACACAAATCTTTTACCTGCAACACATTGGAATGGAGTTGCGTAAGTATTTAATAAATACTTAGTGAGGCAATCACTCTGCCTACGAGCCATTTACGCAATTACTAGATATTTAATAATATTTATAAACTCCAATAATTATTAAATACCAATTTTCCAATTATTAAATAATTTTAACAATTAAAACTTCATTTCTCAATTATTAAATAATTCTCATAATTAAATAATAATTTTCCATATTTTAAAATAATTAATATAATTATTTTAACCATTTAATCAATTAAATATCAATTAATTAATTAAATACCAATTAAACCAACAATTCGGATAAACCACCAATTGATTTAAACCAGTAAATTTCAATTAAACCAATTAAATCAATTTTAACCAGAAAACCGGTTTGTGTCGACCACACCAGCTTGTGTCGACCGACACAGCACTTGGTGTCGACCGACACCGATTCTGGAAAAACCCAGATCGGGCTATGAACAGTACCGAAACTCGCAATTCACAGGAAATCAATCAAACAACCATAAATACTGAATCAAACATCAATATCATCACAAAATCACCACAAAACATATACATATCCTGAATCTAGCAATCACGGACCACAGTCATGCACTCACCTCGATTTTAGGTTGAAAAGAGGGGAAATCGGATTGAAGACAGAGAAAGGGGGATGAAACAAGGAAGAACAGCAACAAGGAGCCTCAGATCGACGAAGAACTCGGATTTCAGCTCGAAATCGCTCCTTCTCCAGTCCGCAAAACGACAAAAGAGAGAAGAGGAAGCGGCTGCAGCTTTTATTCGAGTTCTAGGGTTTCCGCCCAAACCGGCCTAAACCGAACTTAAATTGAACCAGAAATTGATTTTAACCATTGGTGTCGACCGACACCACCCTGGTGTCGACCGACACTAAAGAAAAATCCAATTCTTTGGTCTACGGATGTTACAATTCTCCCCCACTAAACTGGATTCGTCCTCGAATCCCAACAAACGTCACAAAGACCACAAAAACCCGACCTCGCAAGGCCGCAACACTGGAGATCCTCACCTGATCCCCGAGACATATGTCAAATCCTATGTCATAAGCACGTTCCAAGAAATTTTCACTCCTAACTCATCATCCAAAACACACAAACCACTTGTACTGAGGCCCACTTGCACCCAGACAAGTCCACACCGGTCCGCACTGAGGCCCACTTGCACCCAGACGAACCCGAAACGTCCATACTGAGGCCCACTTGCACCCAGATGAACTAAACTGCTTATACTGAGGCCTACTTGCACCCAGATAAGCTACACTCAACTGAGGCCTACTTGCACCCAGAGAGTCTGCCAGAGAACGAAGTCTCCAAAAACATGATGAGTTATTCAGGATCGCAATCCTTAGAGTAAAAATTCCGGAAAATGTCTATAACCATAAGATTAGACCGTCTCACAACCAAAAACTGGTCAAACATGTGTAACATCCGAATACCATTTCACAACACAAGGCAAAATGAGGAAAAACTGCATCTCATTAAAACTCCAAAATGTATATCGTTACAACGAAAACGAAAATACAATAACACCAAAGCCAAAAATAACAACTGAGGCTACAAAGATGAAATAAGCTCACTCCTCGACCTGCTTGTCGAACCACTTCCTGAACTTCAACTTCATCTTTGCCTCTGGCTCCCAAGTCTCCTCTGTAGAACCACTGCAATCCCACAAAATCCTCAGTAAGGGAATCCTCTTGTTCCTCAGAACCTTTTCCCTCCTCTCTAAAATCCTCACAGGCACTGCCGGCACTGTCAAATCTGGCTGAAGATCCTCTGGAATCCTAGCCACTAACTCCTCTGTAGGGTGAAGACACTTCCTCAGCATCGACACATGAAAAACCTTGTGAAAGGCTTTCATAATCTCAGGCAACTCCAGCCTGTAAGCCAATGGCCCAACTCGCTCCACTACTGGAAACGGACCCATAAATCGCGGACTCAGCTTGTTCTCTGCTATGGATCTGTTAGGACCCCTCAACATAGCCATCTTGAGATAAACTCTATCTCCCACCTGAAACTCAAGCTCTCGTCTGCGTCTATCTGCATAACTCTTCTGCCTATCCTGAGCCTCCTTCATGTTCAGCCTCACAACACGACCTTCTCTGTCGTCTCCTGAACATAAGTAGCTCCATACATGCTGCGCTCCCCCACTTGGGTCCAGCATAGGGGTGTCCTACATGGCCTCCCATACAAAGCCTCAAATGGAGCCATGCCAATACTCGCCTGAAAGCTGTTGTTGTATGCAAACTCAACTAAGCTCAGGTGATCTGCCCAATGGCCACCCCAATCCAACACACACATCCTCAGCAAATCCTCCAAAGTCTGAATAGTCCTCTCTGACTGACCATCTGTCTGCGGATGATAAGCTGTACTCAGATGCACCTTAGTGCCCATCTCTGCCTGAAAAGCTCTCCAAAACTCTGAAGTGAATCTGGGATCACGGTCTGACACAATACTAGCTGGCACTCCATGCAGCCTCACAATCTCTCGCACAAACTTCCTAGCCAAACAGCAGCTCCATCTGTCTTCTTGATGGCCAAGAAATGTGCGGACTTAGTCAACCGATCCACAATCACCCAATAGCATCGAAAGTCCTCGAAACAGGTAGTCCAACCACGAAATCCATCGTAATCCTGTCCCACTTCCACTCTGGAATGGGTAAACTCTGCAAAAGACCACCCGGAACCTGATGCTCTGCCTTCACCAAGGCACAAGTGTTGCACTTAGTCTGCATCCCGACCCAATGATAGTACCTCTTGAGGTTGATGTACTTGCATTTTACATAGTTTTAGCACATCTTTTATGCATCTTTTGCATAGTTTTAGCTTCCATTTGCATCATATCTTGTTCCTTTTCTCTTCTTATGCATTCATGTTAGTTTTAGGTTGCATTTGCATACATATGCATGTTTGGTCCTTTGAAATAGGTCTTTTGGAGCATTCTGGAGCATATGGGACATGAGGAGCATGGAGGGACTTGGCACATGGAAGCAGCTCAACTGGATACGCAAAGGAAGAAGGGAGAAGCCATCTTGAAGACCAGCTCGACCGTCTACTCGACCAACCGGTCGAGTTCCTCAACTCGACCGGCCAAGCTTCAACTCGATCGAGCTGAGAAGTCAACAGTCAAACCCGAAAAATGTTGCTTCCCCCTTGACTTTCCTTTGACCCTAAACCTAATCCTCTTGTATTTAAAGGCTCTAAGCCACGAAAAAACCACCAAGCTTTAGATTATTTTGTTTTAGTTTCTTTTAATTTATTGTCTTTTACTTTTTAGAGATCTAATCCCATCTTTGTGTTCTTGAAGCTCTTGCTTCTTGAATCCTAGATCCTGGATAATCTCTTTGTATTTGCACTTGCTTATTTCAATAAAAGTTGTTTAATTTCATCTCCTCTTTCTTATGATGTCTCTTTTATTGCATTTGCTTGTGTTTACATTCATGTGTAGTGAGTAGTTACCCATTAGGGTTTGAGATGGGATAGATTAGAGGTTTCATATGCTTAATCCTTCTAGCTTATGGTCTTAATCTAGATTCTCTCTCTTTTGGATAGATCTTAAGGCTACATGACCACTACCCCTGGCTTGTAAGTCCTTAGGCGACTCCCCACACGAAAGTGATGGCATTCGCTGGAAAAGATCCACTAAGAGCTCCAATATCTCTTGCTCTAGAATAGAGGTCTAAGGGGTTGGATGGATTAGTTTGGGCAATGATCCTATAGCCTCCAAGGTTTGATTCTCACTGGCTAACCCCCTGTTTCTGAGATCATTCCTTGGTTGATAGCCTCCACCTTGGGAAAGGGTTGGCTAGGCATTGAGAAGCCCAATATCAAGAGAAGCCTTGATACAAGGAGTTTTAAGAGCTAGATTGATTAAGTGTAGATTCCTTTGATTGCAAAACCCTGTCTTGAACCCTAATTCTCTCTTTATCTTGTTAAAGTCGTCACCTTTAGCTTTGTTTGTCTCAACTCGTCCCTAAACTCGATCGAGCTGGTACTTTGCTCTGACTCGACTCGAGTCTTGGTCGAGCTGACACTTCACTGCTTTGTTTACTTTTATTGCACTGCTTTTCATTTTATTTAGGTTGTTAGTGTTACTTCAAATCTTTAACTGCTTGCTTGACTTTCTGGTTGTTTCATATTCTCATAGAGTGACAAGTTTCCCATTTTGGATTGATAACCTCTTATACTACATGACTATGATGGTTAAGAGGAATTGATTGATTGTGATTGCACCATTTCATCTTTATTCACCCCTGTTTGCATTCCACCTCATATCTTATCATCCTTCATTCATATCATATCACATCCACATAAAATCCTATCATCAGAGGTCATGCTCGAATGAGCCTATCTCAGAATCTGCTGCCTTAACTCCACATCCTTAGGCACACAAACTCGCCCACGAACCAAAATAGTCCCATTCGCAGAGACCTCATACTCAGAACCAGTCACTCTCGTCGCATCCAGCAAACTCTGATCACTCTGCTGAGCAACTCTGATCCTGCTAAGTAGATCCGCCTGATCCACTGCCTCTAAACCCAAAGGCTCCTGCGAAATGGCACACAAACGCAAGGTACTGATCTCGCCAACCAGAGACTCCACATCTCGCTCAACAGCGGAATCATACCTCCGTCTACTCAACGCGTCCGCCACTAGGTTAGCCTTGCCCGGATGGTAGTTAAATCCACCTGATAGTCCGCCAAGAACTCAACCCAGCGCGTCTGTCTCGCGTTCATCATCGGCTGAGTGAAGATATGCTGAAGACTCTTGTGATCCGTAAGACCTGCACTGTCTCACCAGCAAGTAAGACCTCCAAATCTTCAGTGCAAAGATCACTGCTCCCAACTCAAGATCATGTGTAGGACGGTTACGCTCACTGCCCTGCCACTGTCTCGAAGCATATGCAATAACTCTGCCCTCCTGCATCAGCACACAACCAAGACCAATGCCTGAAGCATCTGTATACACCATGATAAGGCTTCCCTGGCTCGGGTAACGCCAACACTGGTGTAGTAGTCAACATCTCCTTGAGCTCCAAAGCTCTCCTCACACTCAGCTGACCAAACAAACGGGACATCCTTCCCAGTCAACTTGTCATAGGCTGCGCCATGGTAGCAAACCCCTTGACGAACCTCCTGTAGTATCCTGCCAAACCCAGAAAACTTCTGATCTCTGTGGCACTACTAGGTCTAGGCCAATCTCTGATAGCCTCAATCTTAGCCGGATCCACAGAAACTCCCTCTGCAGAAACAATGTGGCCAAGAAATCCATCTCTCGCTGCCAGAAACTGCACTTGCTCAACTTAGCAAAAAGCTTCTGCTCCCGAAGCTTCTCCAGAACCAACCTCAAGTGAGTCGCATGCTCCTCCTGACTCCTCGAGTACACCAAAATGTCATCAATAAATATAATGACGAACACGTCCAAATACTCCCTGAACACGTCGTTCATCAATCTCATGAAGGCTGCCGGCGCGTTAGTCAAACCAAAAGGCATACCACAAACTCAAAATGCCCATAACGCGTCCTGAAAGCAGTCTTCCTGACATCTGCCTCATCTATCGGGATCTGATGATACCCCGACGCCAAGTCAATCTTGGAGAACCAAGTAGCACCCCTCAACTGATCCAACAACTCATCAATCCTCGGGAGTGGGTACTGTTCTTCACAGTGACTCGGTTAAGACCTTTGTAATAGATACCTTGTGCGGGTACAATATTTTTGAATAAATCAATTATTAAAGATTTAAATAGCACAAATAATATAATTTATGATTGTTGACTCTTAAACTTATTTGCGTGTGTAACATCCGTAACCCATTTTGTTGGTGTTTTAAAAGTTGCATCGAGTGACGTAAGAGTTGCGTCAGTCGACGCAAGAATTTCAAAATCAGACCCGGTTTGATTTAAGTCAATTGGGTCCGGTTTGGCCCGGTTAAGGTCTGGAAACCCTGATTTTCGTTTTAAAAGAGAAGCAGCCGTCAGTTCTTCACAATTTTCGAGGCTGAGTTTTCCAGAGGCGGAATGAGGCGATTTTGGAGTGATCTTCGAGTTCTGGTGTTGGATTGGAGTTCTGTTCCTGGTTGTGCATCGTTCTCCCTCTTTTCCCCTCTTTTCAATCCGATTTGAGGTGAGTGCATGACTGTAGGTCCGCAAATCACTAGATTTGGATTGATTGAATGTTGTTTTTGAGGCGTTCTTATGATATGAGGTTTATGTGATGATGTTTGGGTGATTTATGTGTTAATTCTGTGTTTCTGCGTGATTTGTTGATATTTTTGTCGACCTGACGGACGTGCGTCGGGCGACGCAGCCGGTTTAGTCTGTTTCAATTCAAAATTGATTTCTGGTTTAATTTAAGTAACTAGGTTTGAAGCCTCGCGCAAGCGCGGGATTATTTGGGATAGTTTTTGTGTTTAATTTGATTTTATGATTTATACTCGTTGATTTGAATTATGATGGTTTTGTGTTGACTTTCATCTTTTTGTTATGTTTTGAGTTAACCCAACCAATAACATTAAAAATTATGAACAATTTGTTTTTTGTTTACTTCTATTAGACTTTTATAAAATATAAACAATTTGTTTACTTCTATTAAAAAATATAACACAAATGCATATACATATAAACATGTATATGCATTTGACTCAACGTTAAAACTTTTAAACATAATGAAAATTGCATTTTCACCCGAAATAAGATAAAAAAATAATATGTATACCTTTTTACATATCTACTTTGTTTTGTTAGAATGTGAGCCTCGTGACCAATGAGTATTTTTTATTATATTGGTTTTGTAAATATAAATTATATTTCTGAAACAAACATATCACAATCCTTAAAATTTTCATGTTTTTCACTGCAATTAGATTTACATATAAAAATTCCACTTCTATTTGGTTCAAAAAACAAACTCTAACTTTAATTTCTCACTAACTCTCTATTATAATTAATTAATATTTAACTCTTTAACTTGTAAACACATTATAACATTTTTTAAATCGGATAAATCCTTTGAATAAAAAGGTAAATACATATTATTTCAAGTTAAATATTTCTTTACTCCATCTCCATTTTATATTCCAACTTTTTGATAATTTTTAACATCAAGCTATCACATAATTTATATTAATTAATTTATTTATTTGTATTTTTGTCTTAGTTTTATTTATATTTAAAATATGAATAAATGTAAAGAAATATAAATAGTCATATATCTAATAAATATTTTAAATACAATTTAATGTTTTTGTGCTGATGTGGACAATCTAGATGGAGAGAGCAACTCTCCTATGTATATATAAGATTTCTGGTTTAAATCTGGTTAATTGGTTTAAATTCGGATTTAATTAATTAAAGGGTATTTAATTAATTAAGTGGCTTGAAATAATTATTTAAATTATTTTAAAATACAGAAAATTATTATTTAATTATGAGAATTATTTAATAATTGAGAAATGAAGTTTTAACCACTGAGAATTATTTAATAATTGAGAAATGAAGTTTTAATTATTAAGAATTATTTAATAATTAGAAAATGGTATTTAATAATTATTGGAGTTTATAAATATTATTAAATATCTAGTAAATTGCGTAAATGGCATGTAGGCAGCGTGATTACCTCACTAAGTATTTATTAAATACTTATGCAACTCCATTCAAATGTGTTGCAGGTAAACAATTTGTGTGATCGCGGAATCAAAGCTGAAGAGGGGGATGATAGGATGTTTATTGCTTTCATTTATTTTGCATTTTTTTTTGCTAGACTTGTTTAATTATTATTTGCTTCCGCTGAACTGATTTATTATTGTACTTGATATTTATTTATTTAATCTATTTTAAAGACTTTCGCTAGAATTGTTTAGTATTTAAATATATAAAAAGTGTTGGTTGTTTCTGTATGAAATTCATATATATAAAATCTTATTTTTACCCATATTTATATAGTTTTAGTTTACAAAAAAGTAAGAATTTCTTTCATTTTATTATTGTGGTATATATGTAAACAGTATTCTCAATTTTTCTGTCAATAACAAATATTTATAGATTGGCTTGGAGATATAAATCGGTGAAATAGATTTGTAATATATATATAACTTCTTAATTTGTAAAAAAAACAAATTACTCCATGGACATGAACTATTTTAAAAACTAAATTTTTTTTTATTTTATTATCCAAAAACAAAAGCATACATAATTCAAAACATTACAATAAAGTCTAAAAAAAATGAAACAAAATAAATTATCTAACTTAATATGATAGAAACTTGAGTATTGATATTAAAATAAATACAGAAGAAGAGTTATTATATAGTACAATGTACATTAGTCAATCTCATAATTTACTTTAATTTTAAATATTTTATGTTTGTCCACTTAGTTTAATGCATCTTTAAATATTTTTATTTATCTCATCTTTATCTTTGTTTCTCTTTACCTTCCATTTTTTCTTCTTTGATTTATTTTTCCTACACTTTGAGTTTACTTCTTCTTCTTCAAGTTTTCCATCTTTTTTTTCATTGTATTCTTTTTCTTACTCCCATTTTTATTCACTCTTGTCTACATCTCTTCTTTCACTTTTCAATTTAGTTTATAGTTTAGATATTTAAGAATTCAATAAATAGTTTTATCTATATATAATTATTATCTTTTAAAAATCTATTGATGTTGTTATATTCTGATTTATGATTTGTTTTAATTGATTTAATTTTTTCTATTTGTGAATGTATTTTAGATTAGTATATATAAATTTATAATCAATGATTTTTAGTTTTGATAAACTTTCATAATAATTCAAAATTTTAAAAATGCACCAAAAAATAAATCATACACCCACAAATATAAACCCTACACCCTAAACCCAAACCATATTATAACCCCACCCCCACCCCCACCCAGGTCCTCCCCTCCCTCCCCTATACCATACACCGGAACCCACATTACAAATTAATTCTGGACATATTTTTATTTTTAAAATAAGTTATTTTTTCTCTTTATAATTGGTAATGTTTGTATATTCAAGTTTTTTAAAATGCATTAAAAACAAAACCCTACACCCTAAATCCTAACCTCACATTATAAACCCCTAGCCCCAAAACAGTACACCATAAGTCCTCATTACACACTTGTTCTCGATTTGCTTTTATTGTTTTAGTTTCTGTTTTTTTTTTTTAAGTTGTTATTGTTTTTGTTTTTAATCTGCAATGTTTGTGTATTCAAATTTAAAAAATTTCACGAAAAACTAAACCCTACATCCATCAATATAAACTCACACCCTAAACCTTAACCCAAATTGTAACCCCCTCTGCCTAAACCGTATACCCTAGCCTCACATTACAAACTTGTTGTGGATTTACTTGTTTTAGTTTTTTAATTTTTTTTTTTTTTAAATGATGATAGTATTAGAATGATAAGACAAAAAAATGAATCATATATATCAACTAGGAGGTGACCCGCGCTTCGCGCGGAAACTTATATTATTGTGTTAATTTTATTGTTTTTCCGCAAATTTAGTTTATTTCTATTGTTTATTATTGTTTGAAAAATATTACATATATTAATTAAAAATAATTAGGATTAGGCAAAATTAACGTACTGTTTTGTCCCATTGTATCCCATTTCGTTCAATTTCATCATGTCGATTCTTTCTCGTCTCATCCGTCCTGTCTGCCCTGTCCCGTCCTGTAACACCCCCGAACCGACCTAGGCACAGACGTTCCGAGAAGCGCCACAAAATGACGAAGTTCGCCGAATAGGCCATCCCAGACTAAGAACAAATCAGAGCCCAGGTCAGCCCGTCCACGAACTCGACCCTCTTGACCAAAGCCTAAGGCTTGCCAACCCGTACTTCGGTCAGGAGTTGTGTTAGCCCGGACCAAGCTAATATCATTGGAACATAAGGTCTTTACATAAAAACTTTCCTTTTATTAAATATCAGAGCGCATTACAAAATCTGACTTATTTAAAAACATGCGGATCGATCCTTAGTTCCAAAACCAAGCAACAAACCAATATTTTACAAAAACATACCACAAAACTATTCTGGTCGCCTACTGCCTGCAGCGGTCCGCTCTACTTCACACCTCTACGGTTACCTGAAAAACAATGAACAAAAAGAATGAGTAATCTAATATTACTTAGTGAGTCTAGGACCTCTATACAAGGGGGATTCCCTAAACTCCAGAACGCCGCGGACTTGTAATCCCGCCTCCATCTGCATTGAGGTTAGCACAACACAACATATGCAATCACATGCAATATTGATGCCATAGTGATCGCGGGATCAGGCTTCGATATTGCAAGTCTAATATAGCTAGAAACAAGTAGAGGGTTTTTGATTGTGTACAAGGTAAATCAAACAACAGATTAAACGGTTTATGAAAATCAATAAGGGAAACGCTAGGCAATGAGAAACTCGCAGAGATTCAAGGTTAACAAGATATTAGAAGGATTCGCTAGGGTTTGCGCTATCTAGAACTCAGGTCACGATTGTATGATCTTTCCACTGTCGAGGCTCCGACCCCTTTGTTAATCTACCTAGTCGCTAAACTTTTGGTATGTCCCTAGGTGATTAAATCAAGCAATAGTTCGTTCAAGACCCAATTGTTCACAACCCCGCATAGATCAACTTTCGCAGTCTATGAAGTTTTGCTCACCAAATACTTAGTTCAGGTTATATAGCAAGCTTTTGGAGAGTATATGAAACCTAAGATCTGATGCTAGTTGATCAGAAAAGCAAGCAGCAATGAATTCAAGCAGAGGAGAAGATGCGTAATATAAACCCTAGACTTCTAACAACCTATCAAACCATGAACTCTTTGATAGATCTCACAACCTAACTAGTGAATTACTCAGACATGATCAAAGCAAAACACAAAGAGATGAAGAAAACATGATTGCAATAAAACAAAGTAGGAAATCGAAATACAAGGCGGCTCTCTTTCACAAGAGGCTAAAAAGCATATATATAGTGCTAGGTCTTTTAGAGGCGGCTTAGGGTTAAGCCGGGCTTGAAAATATGAAATGGGCTTCAAAACGGGCTTCGGGTCGACCGCGGCGTTGGGACGGTCGGTCGGGACGATCGGCCGGACAGTCGGGTCGTGGCCGAGTCGGAACGGTCGTGGCCGGATGATTCACGGTCGGCCGGCGTGGTCGGACGGATGAGATTTGGCCGATGAAATCTCGGCCGGACGCGAGGCGTTATTTCCCGGTCGTGCGGCGTGTCGTGCGCGGCGTGGCGTGGCGGTTGTGGCGTGGCCGACCGCGGGCAATAGTTTCCCGGGTCGTGATGCGTGATCGGCCGATGGTTTTGGACTTTGGCCGAGACTTCAGACGGACGGACGAATTTGGCCGAGCGCGGAACATCGTTCCTCGGCCAGCCGGACTGCGCGGTTGGGCGCTGATTCTCGATAGAGCCGTCTGGACAGTCTCCACTCTTTTGGTTATAACTCCTTTTCTACTCATCCAAATTAGGCCGTTCCAGTTGCGTTGGAAAGTTAACTCAATCAGAGCACGCAGGGAACTGGTCTTGATGAAATCCATTGAGTAGATCTTTTTCTGGGCCCTCTTAAAGTTGGTGCTTGTGCATGGAGCGGCTTGAAGTGCAAATCCTATGGTTTTGCTCCAAAATGCATCATTTCACCTGTTTAGACTCTAGACACTATAAACACAGTAAAACTACCTTTTTAGATAGAAAACCTGCCAAAAACCATTAGAAAACAATGCTAAAACAGTATAAAAAGTGGGTAAATTAGAGGTATATCAACTCCCCCAGACTTAGATCTTTGCTTGTCCTCAAGCAAAAAGAATCTAAATCCGTGAAAGAGGTTTGAAAACGTGGAAGCTCCCTTGCTCTTTTGAATATCCTGTGAAAGGTTCCTTTCCTGTATTCCACTATGAACATAGACAACATAAGGTTAGCTTCACATACACCCTGCAAGTTTAGCGAACAATACCAACCCAACTAGTCTCATCCAGCAATCCAAACTCTCTATTGCTAACCTCTTGCATAAATTTAAAGCGTGAATTCTTTATCAAGGGGACATCGATCAATTGAACTTGTTCTTACCCACTTGATCCTCTCCAAGATTGCCTCTTTAAGTGCAATGAGTTCTTTTCCTCTCTCTTTCTCACATCAGAACTTTGAAAGGTCAATTTATCCCTACTTTTCTAGGGTATCATTTTATTTTTTCTATTGACCCTTCTTTCAACCACAGGATAAGTCTTTAGCTTGTTCCTTGTTTGA
>CACVBM020001160.1:0-54456 GCA_902728155.2 Microthlaspi erraticum
AACTCACTGTCTTCTCAAGGATGGCCTTTAATCTGCCTGTTGGAAACTTCAACTTGCCCACTGGTTTGAGGGTGATAGGGCGTGGCTACCTTGTGCTTGACTCCATAGTTTCTTCATCAACTTCTCAAACACTTTGTTGATGAAATGGGAACCTCCATCCGAAATAACAACCCTTGGGATGCCATATCTTGGAAAGATGATGGTTCTGAACAGTTTGATAACAACCTTAGCATCACAAGCAGGGCAGATGGCTTCAATCCATTTGGACACATAGTCCACAGCACCATAATGTAGTTGTCCCATTTGAGGAGGTTTGAAAGGTCCCATGAAGTCTATTCCCCATACATCAAAGATCTCAACCTAGAATTGGGTTCAGTGGCATTTCATCTCTCTTGGTGATCCCTCCTTTCCTTTGGCATGGATCACATTTGCGATGAAGCTTGCTGCATCCTTGAACAAGGTAGGCCACCATACCAGTTGCAAGACTTATTGCGGTTTTGAATGTGGCAAAGTGACCTCCATAAGCAGACCCATGGCATGTTCTAGTCTTCTTCAGCTATGCATCTTCTGTAAATGCTGTGGTCCTCTCTTGTACAAGTAAGGCTCATCCCAATAGTAGTGCCTAGCATCTTTGAAGAACTTCTTCCTCTTGTAAGCATCAAACTACTAGGGACTTCTCCAGACACCATGAAGTTCACTATATCAGCATACCAGGCAAATTCTCATCACGCAGAGCCTTAACTTCTTCCAGCCTGACTTTCTCATCAAAACTTCCTTCAAGATCATGATTGCCATTAGCTGTTCTTCAGGCATAGAATCATTGATGGGGACATGTCTTCAACTCGCATCCTAGAGAGATGATCAGCAACTCCATTTTCTACTCCCTTTTTGTCCACAACTTCTATATCAAACTCTTGAAGCAAAAGGATCCATCTGAGAAGTCTTGGCTTTGTATCTTTCTTAGCAAAGATGTGCCTAAGGGCAGCATGATCTGTGTGCACAATCACCTTGGATCCAACTATATAGCTTCGAAACTTCTCAAAGGCAAAGACATGGCAAGGAGCTCCTTCTCTGTGGTTGCATACTTGCATTGAGCATCATCCATAGTCTTGCTTGCATAGTAGATGACATTAAGTTTCTTGTCTATCTTTTGGCCAAGCACTGCTCCCACTGCATAGTCAGATGCATCACACATAATCTCAAATGGGTAATCCCAGTTTGGAGCTTGAACTATTGGGGCAGAACCAGAGCATCCTTCAGCAAGGTCCAAGACTTGTGGCATTCTTCATCAAACTCAAAATCTGTCTCCTTGCATAGAAGTCTTGTAAAGGTCTTGCTATCTTTGAGAAATCCTTGATGAATCTTCTGTAGAACCCTGCATGACCCAGAAACTCCTATGTCCTTCACAGTCTTGGGAACAGGAGCTGCAACATGACATCCACCTTAGCTCGATCGAGCTCGATCCCTTTCTCGGAAATCTTGTGTCCAAGTACAATCCCTTCTCGAACCATGAAATGGCACTTCTCCCAGTTGAGTACTAGATTTGTCTCCTCACACCTCTGCAACACCCTGCACAAGTTTGACAAACATGAGGAGAAGGATGCTCCATAGACTGAGAAATCGTCCATGAAGACTTCTACCATCTCCTCTATCAGATCTGAAAAAATGGAGGTCATGCATCTCTGGAAAGTAGCTGGGGCATTGCACAACCCAAATGGCATCCTTCGATAAGCAAAGGTACCATAAGGGCATGTGAAAGTGGTCTTCTCCTGATCATTTGGATGGATCGGGATTTGGAAGAAACCACTGTAACCATCAAGAAAATATAAAAGGGATGGTTTGCCAATCTTTCTAACATCTGATCAATGAAAGGGAGAGGGAAATGATCCTTTCTAGATGCTGAATTTAACTTCCTATAGTCAATACACATGCGATGCCCCACTATTGTTCTAGTGGGAATCAGCTCCTCTTTGTCATTTTTATGACAGTGATCCCCCTTTCTTTGGGACGCAATGAACTGGAGATATCCAAGTGCTATCACTGATGGGATAGATTATCCCAGCATCAAGCAACTTGAGTATCTCTTTCTTCACTACTTCCTTTAGATTGGGGTTCAATCTCCTTTGAGGTTCAATGCTTGACTTACTTTCATCCTCTAGATGAATCCTATGGATGCATAGGTCAGGGGAGATCCCCTTGATATCATCTAGAGTGTAACCTATTGCCTTTCTGTACTTTCTCAATTCAACAAGCAAGCACTCAACTGTTCAGGTTCCAAATCAGAGTTCACAATGACAGGGTAAGTTGAGTTTTCACCCAGAAATGCATACCTGAGGCCCTTCAGGCAAAGGTTTGAGGTCGACTTTAGGCGCCTTGAGCTCAGACCAATCTCCTTGAGCTTGTTCCTTGCATCTGCAGCTCGATCGAGTCGGTTCGTTTTGACTCGATCGAGTTCGCGGTCGAGCTCACTGCCAGAACTTCACAGAGTGGCTCGTCTAACCCTCAATGCAGAGATTTGGAACTGGTCTGAAGGTGTCAAGAAGCCTTGAGTACTCCTCAGTTTCTTATGTAAATATCCTTCATATGATCCTTGGTAAAGCAACTTGCAAGGGATCTTCCAAAGATAGCCTCCAAAAGCTCATATGCCAACTGATCCATTCTTCAATGTAAAAGAGTTGGCCTTCTATTGTTGGCTTCCTCATTGTATCCTTGATGTCAAACTTCATCTTAGGTCCTTTCCAAGGTTCAGCACTATTGTTCCTTCACAGACATCTATCATTGCTCTTGCTGTAGCTAAGAAGGTCTTCCTAGTATCAAAGGGTTGTTGGTTCTTCATCCATTTCAGCACAATGAAGTCGGTGGGGATTTCAACATTCCCTATCCTCAAAGGGGTAAATCTTCAAATATCCCAGTTGGCAACCTTATGATCTATCGCCAAAATAAGTGAGATTCCGCAGGCTTGATACTTGTGTATCCCAGTCTCTTCGCACTGACAAAGGCATAAGGCTGACTGATGATCCTAGGTCACAAGGCTGTTTTTGAAGGATAGAGGTCCTACATGCAGGCAGTGTGAAACTCCCGGATCTTCCTTTTTGTCGGAGATAACCTTCGTTGAATGATTGCACTGCATTCACGAGTCAAACCACCATTCCTTGCACTTCCTTATCCTTTGAAGTACAACATCCTTCAGGAACTTTCTGGTAGGTGGAATGAGCATCAAGAGCATCAATGAAAGGCAACTTCAACTCAATCTCCTTCATGAGCTCATCAAACTTAGTTTTGTGCTTCCAATAGTTGTTTCTTGAACCTTCCTGGGAAAGGTAGAGGGAGTTTGTATGGTGGTGGCACGAATGGAGTGTCCTTCTTCTTACCAACAGGTTTAGGCTGGCTGACTGGACTAGCTTTGTCAGCTCTCTGAGCTCGATCGAGTTCTGATTTGTCTTGTGGAGCTTCTGGTTCATTAGCTCGATCGAGCTCTGGTTCAGTGTTGTGTTCAGCTCGATCGAGTTGGTGCAGGAATGTCTGAATACTCAACTAAATCCTCCCCTTCCTCGTCATCGATGTCCACAGCAGATTTGAGGTGTACCTCTCTGTTAGGCAACTGTCGACCACTTCTTAGCGTTACAGCTTGAGCATACTCTTGAGATGAAGAGGATGAAGCACTAGAAGACTCAATAATCTGAACCTCTTGAAGTTAAGGACTCAATTTTGGAGTCTATCTCTACCAACTTGTTGTTCATGTCCATGTACCCTTGGCTTGCCCTTGTAGAAGCTGCTGGAATATTCATATCCCAAACTTGACTTGGTGAGGTATGATATGGCATTGGGGCGAATCCAGGTGGTACACTCTGATGTTGCACCGGAAAATTTGGTGGGTAGCCTTGAAGAGTCCCTTCTTGTCTGTAGCCATGCGGAGCAATCTGATATGATGCAGGCGGTTGGTATGGTGTATGACCATATTAGGTCTTTTTGTAGTTGCCTTGTTCATTGTTCATGCAGCAAACTTCTGCAAATTGTGTTTCCTCCCCTTCCTGGTCTTGAACAAGGGCTTTACCAGAAACAGAGTAGACATGCTTCGCAGTGAATTGTGCTAGGATCAGTTTGTCCAACTTGGAATTGAGGGCATGCATGTCTTTGCGAAGCTGTGCATCCGACTCGATCGAGTGGTCGGTCGAGCTTCCAGTCTGTGCGATCATACTCCTCTCCATAACTCCCATTTGAGTTGGCAATGTTCTCCACAAGCTGCCAGCCATCATCTACATCTTGGTTGAGGAAGTTTCCATTGTTGGCTGTGTCTAGCATGTCTCTATATCTTGCCAAACATCCTCTATAGAGTGTAGAAAGTAAGGACTCATTGTTGAAGTTATGAGGGCATTGACTGGTGTAGCCCTTGAATCGGTCACAAGCCTCACCAAAAGTCTCATTGTTCCTCTGAGTGAAGCCTGAGATCTCACTCCTTAGCTTGGCTGTACGACCGGTTGAAAAGAACTTAGCAAGAAATGCCTTCTTGCACTCATCCCAAGTGGTGATGGTTCCATGGGGTAGGCTCTTCTCCCATTGGTGAGCCTTGTCAGCAAGAGACATAGGGAAGAGTCTCAGCTTGATGGCATCTTCAGAGACACCATTGATCTTGGTCAAATCACACAACCTATCAAACTCATCAAGTGATCAATTGGGTCTTCACTTGATAGCCCATGGAACATCTTGTTCTGCACTAGGTTGATCATACCCAGCTTGATCTCAAAGTTGTGGTTCTGGACAGGTGGTGGGACAATCCCTTGTCTTTGTTGATGGCGGTTTGGTGCATCTCCAAGCCAATCGGTCGAGTCTGCCTAGCTCGACCATTTCCATTACCCAAAGGGTTTCCATTACCCTCTGGTATATCCATTGTATCAGTAACAACCACCTCTGGTTCAGCTTGTTGCCTCTGTCTCTTCTTCTCTGTTTTCTGCCTATGTTGATGTCTAACTCGACCAAGTCCTCAGTTGATGAGCTCGATCGAGTTCGCATACACCTGCAAAAGAAATCAAAAACCCAGCAATACAAGTAACAAAGGTGGGATAACTTGATCGTCCAAGTGATTTGGAAACTCAAATGCAACAATAGTCAAACCTGGCAACGGCGCCAAATTGATGAAAGGATTTTTATGGTGGTGTGAGTGATGTAAATGAATGTATGAGATGGATGCAAGGGTGGAATAAGAATGAGATGGTATGGTGCAATCATCATAGTCATGTAGTATAAGAGGTTATCAATCCAAATGGGTAAGTTGTTGCTCTATGAGAATATGCAAACACAAGAAAGTCAAGTAAAATGTAAAGATGGATGATTCTAACAACCTAATGAAATGAAATGCAAGAAAATCAGTAAATAAAAGCAGATCGCCAAGAGCTCGATCGAGTAGAAACAGAGTAACTGAGCTCGATCGAGTTGGGGGTCGAGTTAGTGTAAAAACAGAAGGAAATGCAATGAAAAGCGATAAAGGTGCAAACTTTAAGATGTTAATACGAAGATTAGGGCTAAAGACAGGGTTTTGCAGCTAGAGGGAGGCTATACTTAATCAATATTGCTCTTAAACACTTGTACTCAAGCTATCTCTTGGTATTGAGCTTCTCTAGCCTAGCTAACCCTTTCCTAGGGTGAAACAGGGTATCAGCCAGTGAGATCAGGCCTTGGAGGCATTAGGATCATTGCTCAAACTAACCATCCAACACTATAAACCTCTTTTCGAGAGGCAAGCATATTGGAGCTCTTAGTGGACTTTTTCAAGCGATTTCCCAATATTCCCATGAGGAAAATCGCCTAGACTCATACACACCATGGTCAGTGGTTGTGCAGCCTTAAGCCTTGTCCAAAAGAGAGAGATTTTAGGTTAAGAACATACAAGCAAGAGAGATTAAGCATAAACAACCTCTAACCTATCCCATCTTAAGCCCTAAAGGGAACTTCCTACTACACATTGCGAAATACATAACCAAATGCAATGAATGAAACATCAAAAGAAAGAAGAGAAGGAATGGAACAATTTTATTGAAATAAGCAAGTGCAGAAATACAAAGATAAAACCTAGATCTAAGGTTCAAGAGCAAAAGCTCAAGAACACAAAGAGAGATTTAAAAGTAAATTACAATACTAATTAAAAACCTAAAACAAAAGAAAAGCTAAAAGAGAGTTTTTTTCGTGGCTACAAGCCCTTAAATAGGAAAAAGATTAGGTTTAGGATAAAAGGGAAGCAACATTTTTCGGGTTTGACTTTGTCTCCGCAGCTCGATTGAGTTGGTCTTGGCCGGTCGAGTTGGTGAGCTCGACCGGTTGGTCGAGTCGGACAGGTTTAGCTGGCTTCAAAGTCGGCGTCTTTCTTCATTCCAAGCATGCGCGGCCTGACTGAGTCCATGCACAATGTCCTTCCTTGCTCCTCACATCCCAATTGCTCCATTGTGCTCCAAAAAGACTTGCTTAAGGATCAAACATGCACATGTATGCAAATGCAACCTAAAACTACAATGTATGAATAAGAAAGGAAAAGGAACAAGATATGATGCTAATGAATGATAAAACTATGCAAAAGATGCATAAAAGATGTACTAAAACTATGCGAAATGCAAGTACATCAAGGGGTCGATCTCCATGCGCGCGACCGAGTCCTCCGAAACCACGGGAATATTAAACTTCCCAATAGAAAAATCGGAGACTTGGGCTGCCTTGGACGCTTCCGCCATCTCTCATTCGAGATCTTTTAGCCTCGCGAGCCCTTCTTCCTGGTTGGCTACCCCGGAGATCAGCGATTCGAGGAGATCGATGTTGGGTTGGAGTTCGAGGTGATCGCCTCCTTCTCGTTTTCCACCTTCTATTTCTAGAACTTCACCTTAGCCCCCTCAAGCACTTCCGATGCTTCATGGCCATCTCTCTCCAACCTGCGCGGTTAGCTCGGCGGGCTACCTCGTTCTTCCGGCTGAGGCGGAGCGACTGCGTGAGCGCACTCGAACTCTCCTGCTGCAAAGCCGACATATATTCCTTTTTCATGTCCAGCTGAGGCAAGAGATCGGCAAAACCTAGTTGGGTCTTTAGTCCAACGGTTTAGGAAGTGGATGTGCTGAAGAGCATGGAGATCCAAAGGGGTTGGCTTGGGTAGTGGCTCATAGTTGGGAATGTCAATCCCCACATGTTGTACTATGGCCGTGATAAGCCTCCCAAAACGAACACAAAGCTTCTTGTTGCCTTCCAAGTCTTTAGCTAGCTTCCTCACATTGATGAATGTCTTGGCAAGCAAAGTCCAAGGTTGGCCTTGTACTCATGCTTGATGAATGGTGTGGTGAGGATGTAGAACTCATCAGTTGTGACCTTGTTGGCTTCTTGTTTGCATTGGAAAGTGGTGGAGATGAGGCGGTGCACATAGCGAATGGCTGGATGAGTGATTCTAGACACCTTTGATCTTGAAGGCAAGAATGGTTCATTGGCAAAGTGTGTCCAATCAGCAAAGGCAGCTTGTTTCCTCTTTGAGTTCTCCTTGAAGTCATGTGCTGTCTCATTGGGAAGTCCAAAGAGTTGGCATAGAGCTGAGATGGAGATGCGCCCATTGGCATCGCCTATCTTGAAGAGTAGGAGTCCATCACCAGCTGGTTGGTCTCCATTGTGGTTGGGAAAGGCAAGAGCTACTGTGGAGAGGAACTCCTTGGTGAGTTGAGTACTCACTACACTCTAGCTTGAAGAGCTTGCTCAAGCCTAGCTTCCTTATGTACCATGTGACATCATCTCTTATCTTGAGAAGATCAAGGGTTTGGGTGTCCATCTTCACACATGGCTTCGATGTTCACCTTCTCCATTGCCTTCTTACACTTTCTTGGGTCTTGATTTGTTCTCCAACAAAGGTTACAAGTGCCCAATCATCTTCTCTTCTTGGACTCTCCACATGTTCTTGATTTGCATCAATGGAATGTGGTGAAGTTGGTATTTCTGCTCTTGCATTGGAGCTACTACTCCCTAGCTTGATTTGTTTCTTGGTGGTTGCATGAATGGGTTCTTCTTCTTCTTCATACTCTCATTTCCTTTTGTCTTTGCCATTGGTGTACCTACAAGAGCAAATTCTTGGGAAGAAATATGAGTTTGTGATTAATGCAAAAGAAGAATAAGCTAATTGAGTTGTAATAATGATATGGAATAATGGAACAACTCAAAGCAAAGAGACAAAATAGAAATTTCACTTTTTCAAAGTTAATTTTCGGATTTTACTGTTCATCTCAAGATTATGGTGCTTAAAATCAAAATTTTCAGCAAATCAAGAGAAATTGAGTTTCTAATCCAAGTAATCACTAGATAAACTAATGAATTGAAGCATGACTAAGCAATTTCACCTTTGAATAAGGGGTTTGGAATGCCCAATAAGTTTTGTGAAAAACTATTCAATTGTGAAATTAAACTTCAAATAACTCTAAACCACCTAGGTTCCACCTAGCTAAGTTCATTACAAGACTAATAAGATGCAATTTCAAGTTTAGAGAAGAGTTCTGATACGTGAATCCGGCCGAGCGCGAGCCGTTTCTTCTTTGTTCGTGTGTCCCGCGCAGACGGTTTCTGTCGCGCGAAGTCAATCCGGCCGAGCATAAGCCGTTCCTTCCCGACTCGACCGGCACGGTCTACCCGGTTGGAAATTGCTCGACCAAAACTTTTTTCTGCGCGTCCGCGGCCAATAGTTTGGCGCGGATTGTGTTTTAACACCTTTTTCTCCTTCTATCCTATCTTAAAACAAAGAAAACACAAAAGCAAAACAAAAACTAAGAAATTTAAAGAAAGAAAAGTAAAAGTACCTCATGGGTTGCCTCCCATGCAGAGCTTGTTTTAAGTCTTTAGCTTGACTGTAAGGATTGGCACTCAGGAGAAGATGGAGACTAGAGGTATCCTTGATCCTCCAAGTCTTTTCTCCTTGCAATGAGTATCTGGTGGGTGATTCACAGCTGGATAGACAATCTCTCCATGATGTCCCTTGGCACAAATGCCTTAGGAAAAAGTTTGTAGAGTTCTTGTAACTTTCTCCTTGAATCCTTCTAGATTCTCATCAATAAGCTCCTTTGGGAATAGAAGCTTGATGTACTTGCATTTTACATAGTTTTAGCACATCTTTTATGCATCTTTTGCATAGTTTTAGCTTCCATTTGCATCATATCTTGTTCCTTTTCTCTTCTTATGCATTCATGTTAGTTTTAGGTTGCATTTGCATACATATGCATGTTTGGTCCTTTGAAATAGGTCTTTTGGAGCATTCTGGAGCATATGGGACATAAGGAGCATGGAGGGACTTGGCACATGGAAGCAGCTCAACTGGATACGCAAAGGAAGAAGGGAGAAGCCATCTTGAAGACCAGCTCGACCGTCCACTCGACCAACCGGTCGAGTTCCTCAACTCGATCGATCGAGCTGGGGAAGTCAAAGTCAAACCCGAAAAATGTTGCTTCCCCCTTGACTTTCCTTTGACCCTAAACCTAATCCTCTTTGTATTTAAAGGCTCTAAGCCACGAAAAAACCACCAAGCTTTAGATTATTTTGTTTTAGTTTCTTTTAATTTATTGTCTTTTACTTTTTAGAGATCTAATCCCATCTTTGTGTTCTTGAAGCTCTTGCTTCTTGAATCTAGATCCTGGATAATCTCTTGTATTTGCACTTGCTTATTTCAATAAAAGTTGTTTAATTTCATCTCCTCTTTCTTATGATGTCTCTTTTATTGCATTTGCTTGTGTTTACATTCATGTGTAGTGAGTAGTTACCCATTAGGGTTTGAGATGGGATAGATTAGAGGTTTCATATGCTTAATCCTTCTAGCTTATGGTCTTAATCTAGATTCTCTCTCTTTTGGATAGATCTTAAGGCTACATGACCACTACCCCTGGCTTGTAAGTCCTTAGGCGACTCCCCACACGAAGTGATGGCATTCGCTGGAAAAGATCCACTAAGAGCTCCAATATCTCTTGCTCTAGACAATAGAGGTCTAAGGGGTTGGATGGATTAGTTTGGGCAATGATCCTATAGCCTCCAAGGTTTGATTCTCACTGGCTAACCCCCTGTTTCTGAGATCATTCCTTGGTTGATAGCCTCCACCTTGGGAAAGGGTTGGCTAGGCATTGAGAAGCCCAATATCAAGAGAAGCCTTGATACAAGGAGTTTTAAGAGCTAGATTGATTAAGTGTAGATTCCTTTGATTGCAAAACCCTGTCTTGAACCCTAATTCTCTCTTTATCTTGTTAAAGTCGTCACCTTTAGCTTTTTTGTCTCAACTCGTCCCTAAACTCGATCGAGCTGGTACTCTGTTCCACTCGACTCGAGTCCTTGGTCGAGCTACTTCACTGCTTTGTTTACTTTTATTGCACTGCATTTTCATTTTTAGGTTGTTAGTGTTACTTCAAATCTATAACTGCTTGCTTGACTTTCTGGTTGTTTCATATTCTCATAGAGTGACAAGTTTCCCATTTTGGATTGATAACCTCTTATACTTCAATGACTATGATGGTTAAGAGGAATTGTTGACTGTGTTTGTGTTTGCATCTTACCACTCATCATTACCACTGATTGCATTCCACTCATCTCATTTCATTCTTTTCACATCCACACACAAATCCTATCATCAATTTGGCGCCGTTGCCGATTTGGGAATATTTTTGTTGCATTTGAGTTTCAAACACACTTGGACGATCAAGCTATACCACCCCTGTTCTATTGTACTGCTGGGTTTTTGTCTCTTTTTGCAGGTGTATGCGAACTCGATCGAGTCGGTCTACTGAAGACTTGGTCGAGCTAGACTTACAACGGGTAGAAAGAGGGTTCAGAGGTCACAGAGGGTACAAGAGGAACCTGAGGTGCTTGTTGCTGATACAATGGATGTACCAGAGGGGAATGGAAACCCTTTGGGCATGGACTCGGTCGAGCTAGGCAAACTCGACCGATTGGTCAAGGAGATGCTCCAAACCGCCACCAACAGAGACAAGGGATTGTTCCACCACCAGTGCAGAACCACAACTTTGAGATCAAGCTGGGAATGATCAACCTTGTCCAGAACAAGATGTTCCATGGATTGCCAAGTGAAGACCCCATTGACCACCTTGATGAGTTTGATAGGCTTTGTGATTTGACAAAGATCAATGGTGTCTCTGAAGATGCCATCAAGCTGAGACTCTTTCCTATGTCTCTAGCTGACAAAGCTCACCAATGGGAGAAGAGCTTGCCCCATGGCACAATCACCACTTGGGATGAATGCAAGAAGGCCTTTCTTGCTAAGTTTTTCTCCACCGGTCGCACAGCCAAGCTTAGAGGAGAGATATCCAGCTTCATCCAGCGAAACAATGAGACATTCGCAGAGGCTTGGGAGAGGTTCAAAGGCTACACAAGTCAGTGCCCACACCATGGATTCAACAATGAATCCTACTCTCCACTCTTTATAGAGGATGCTTGCCTAGGTATAGGGAGATGCTAGACACAGCTAGCAATGGGAACTTCCTCAACCAGGATGTAGATGATGGCTGGCAACTTGTGGAGAACATAGCTAACTCAAATGGAAGCTATGGAGAAGAGTATGATCGCACCAACCGGAGCTCGACCCACCACTCGATCGAGTCAGACGAAAAGTTGAGAAAAGATGTTAAGGCATTGAATGAGAAGTTGGATAAGCTGATCCTAGCTCAGTCCACAATGAAGAAAGTCAACTTTGTGTCTGCTGAGGAGATGGAACCAGTCCAAGAAGGGGAGGATACACAATTTGCTGAGGTGTGCTACATGAGCAATGGGCAAGGAGGTTACAACAAAGGATACTATAATTACAAGTCCAACCCTGCCATGTCATACCGCAACACTGATGTTGCTAACCCTCAGGACCAAGTATATCCTCAACAACAAGCAGCTCGATCGAGTCAGGTGCCACAACATGGGTATGGTCAAAAGAACAATTACCAAGGACCACAAGGCACTTTCCCTGGACAACAAATGAATATCCCACCAGGCTTCCCCCACCAACCGCCCCAGCCTGCACCTTCACAAGAGAATGAGCTCAAGGCAATGCTAAAGCAACTACTTCAAGGGCAAGCTGATGGGGTAGTGGACACAAGCAAGAAGCTAGCTGAAATAAACTCTAAGATCGAGAACCTCAACACAAGGGTTTACTCTCTGGAGAATCATGCTTCTTCTGTTGCTGCTGCTACAAAGCAAGGACAACTACCTGGTAAAGCTATTCAGAACCCCAAGGAACAGTGCAAGGTCATCTTCACTCAAGAAGGACTTGTTGAAGAAGAGGATCAAGAAAGGGTCATTGAAGATTTTTGTTTACTGCTGAATGATGAAGAGATTGTTGCTGCTGAGGCTCCTGGAGTCCAGATTGATCAACCAGAAGTGCATGCACCTACTGTGGCCATTCACACTTCACCAGTTGAGCTCGCACGACAAGCTCGATCGGCAGCTCGATCGAGTCCAACTCTAGCTCGATCGAGTCCGACCTCTTCTGTCCGACAGCCTGTTTTGCTTGATCCTTATCAACCGGTTGCCGCTTCCTCGTCTCGCCTACTTAGTCAAGGTCACAAGGAAGTGATTCACAAGTTCAGAAGAGATCTCAGTGGGATTGGAATTGAGTTGCCTCCTATGGATAGCATGAGTGAGGCATTTGATCAAATGCAAATGGTCAAGGATGTTCTAGCCAACAGTGATAAAGTTTCAGAGGTCCTACAAGAGTCTACTCATCAGTTCAACCTGCTTACTTCACCCACCTTCCTACCAAAGGTCAAGGATCAAGGGAAATTCACTCTCCCTTGCACACTTGGGCATCTTGAGATTGACAATGCCTTAGTGGATTCTGGAGCAAGCATCAATCTGATCTCTCTCTCCATGGCAGAGAAGCTAGGCATTGCTGGAGCCTTGCAGCGCCCTACTACTTCAATCATGTTTGGAGATGCAACTTCTAAGTCTCCTCTTGGAGTGTTCAAGAACTATCACTTGAAAATTGGAGAATGCATCATCCAAACTGATCTCACTGTGATGGAAATGGAAGAAGAGAAGGATTTGCCTCTGTTATTGGGAACCCCTTTCCTTAGTACAGTTGGCGCTTCAATAGACTTTCACAAGCAAGAAGTGATCCTTCACAAGGTGAATAGTTTGGTGTCATATCGCTTGCAGCCTAGAGGTTCAGACTTTTGTGCCACAATTGACAGTACCAATCTCAGTTCTAAGAGTCATGGAGCTACAAAGGTTGTGAAGGAAAGGGTTGACAAGGAACCAAGAGTTGGGAAGGATAAGGATGAGAGAGGACCAAGGATTGAGAAGCCACGTCTTGAGAGGGCTGATGTACTTGCATTTTACATAGTTTTAGCACATCTTTTATGCATCTTTTGCATAGTTTTAGCTTCCATTTGCATCATATCTTGTTCCTTTTCTCTTCTTATGCATTCATGTTAGTTTTAGGTTGCATTTGCATACATATGCATGTTTGGTCCTTTGAAATAGGTCTTTTGGAGCATTCTGGAGCATATGGGACATAAGGAGCATGGAGGGACTTGGCACATGGAAGCAGCTCAACTGGACACGCAAAGGAAGAAGGGAGAAGCCATCTTGAAGACCAGCTCGACCCTACTCGACCAACCGGTCGAGTTCCTCAACTCGACCGGCCAAGCTTCAACTCGATCGAGCTGGGGAGTCAAAGTCAAACCCGAAAAATGTTGCTTCCCCCTTGACTTCCCTTTGACCCTAAACCTAATCCTCTTGTATTTAAAGGCTCTAAGCCACGAAAAAACCACCAAGCTTTAGATTACTTTGTTTTAGCTTTCTTTTAATTTATTGTCTTTACTTTTTAGCAACCCTAATCCCATCTTTGTGTTCTTGAAGCTCTTGCTTCTTGAATCTTAGATCCTGGATTATTTGCTTTGTATTTGCACTTGCTTATTTCAATAAAAGTTGTTTAATTTCATCTCCTCTTTCTTATGATGTCTCTTTTATTGCATTTGCTTGTGTTTACATTCATGTGTAGTGAGTAGTTACCCATTAGGGTTTGAGATGGGATAGATTAGAGGTTTCATATGCTTAATCCTTCTAGCTTATGGTCTTAATCTAGATTCTCTCTCTTTTGGATAGATCTTAAGGCTACATGACCACTACCCCTGGCTTGTAAGTCCTTAGGCGACTCCCCACACGAAAGTGATGGCATTCGCTGGAAAAGATCCACTAAGAGCTCCAATATCTCTTGCTCTAGACAATAGAGGTCTAAGGGGTTGGATGGATTAGTTTGGGCAATGATCCTATAGCCTCCAAGGTTTGATTCTCACTGGCTAACCCCCTGTTTCTGAGATCATTCCTTGGTTGATAGCCTCCACCTTGGGAAAGGGTTGGCTAGGCATTGAGAAGCCCAATATCAAGAGAAGCCTTGATACAAGGAGTTTTAAGAGCTAGATTGATTAAGTGTAGATTCCTTTGATTGCAAAACCCTGTCTTGAACCCTAATTCTCTCTTTATCTTGTTAAAGTCGTCACCTTTAGCTTTTTTGTCTCAACTCGACCCTAAACTCGATCGAGCTGGTACTCTGCCACTCGACTCGAGTCCTTGGTCGAGCTACTTACTTCACTGCTTTGTTTACTTTTATTGCACTGCATTTCATTTTTAGGTTGTTAGTGTTACTTCAAATCTATAACTGCTTGCTTGACTTTCTGGTTGTTTCATATTCTCATAGAGTGACAAGTTTCCCATTTTGGATTGATAACCTCTTATACTTCAATGACTATGATGGTTAAGAGGAATTGTTGATTGTGTTTGCATCTTACCATCATCATATTACCCTGTTTGCATTCCACCTCATATCTTATCATTCATTCATATCACACACACAAAATCCTATCATCAATTTGGCGCCGTTGCCGATTTGGGATATTTTTGTTGCATTTGAGTTTCAAACACACTTGGACGATCAAGCTATACCACCCCTGTTCTATTGTACTGCTGGGTTTTTGTCTCTTTTTGCAGGTGTATGCGAACTCGATCGAGTCGGTCAACTGAAGACTTGGTCGAGCTAGACATTACAACGGGTAGAAAGAGGGTTCAGAGGTCACAGAGGGTACAAGAGGAACCTGAGGTGCTTGTTGCTGATACAATGGATGTACCAGAGGGGAATGGAAACCCTTTGGGCATGGACTCGGTCGAGCTAGGCAAACTCGACCGATTGGTCAAGGAGATGCTCCAAACCGCCACCAACAGAGACAAGGGATTGTTCCACCACCAGTGCAGAACCACAACTTTGAGATCAAGCTGGGAATGATCAACCTTGTCCAGAACAAGATGTTCCATGGATTGCCAAGTGAAGACCCCATTGACCACCTTGATGAGTTTGATAGGCTTTGTGATTTGACAAAGATCAATGGTGTCTCTGAAGATGCCATCAAGCTGAGACTCTTTCCTATGTCTCTAGCTGACAAAGCTCACCAATGGGAGAAGAGCTTGCCCCATGGCACAATCACCACTTGGGATGAATGCAAGAAGGCCTTTCTTGCTAAGTTTTTCTCCACCGGTCGCACAGCCAAGCTTAGAGGAGAGATATCCAGCTTCATCCAGCGAAACAATGAGACATTCGCAGAGGCTTGGGAGAGGTTCAAAGGCTACACAAGTCAGTGCCCACACCATGGATTCAACAATGAATCACTACTCTCCACTCTTTATAGAGGATGCTTGCCTAGGTATAGGGAGATGCTAGACACAGCTAGCAATGGGAACTTCCTCAACCAGGATGTAGATGATGGCTGGCAACTTGTGGAGAACATGGCCATATCAACAGAATGCTATGGAGAGCACTATGAAAGTACAGACTGGAGCTCGACCGCGCACTCGATCGAGCTGGACGCTCAGATGAGAAAAGACATGCTTGCACTCAACTCGAAGTTGGACAAACTGATCCTAGCCCAATTCCCTGCCAAGCATGTCAACTATGTCTCAGAACAAACCTTAGTCAAGGACCAGGAAGGGGAGGACAACACAAGAAGTTTGCTACATTCAAAATAGACAAGGAAGCTATAGGAATCCTCAACAAGGGCGATACAACAATTATCAAGCCCCCTGGCCGCACCAACAACAAAGTGTTCCACAAGGCTTCAACACAAGGACTACTCATACCCAACCAACTCAAGATTGGGATATGAAGGAAATGCTCCAACAACTTTTACAAGGGCAAGCCAAAGGTTCTCTGGAAATGAACAACAAGCTGGTTGAGATACACTCTAAACTAGAGTCATTGACTTCAAGAGTCCAAATCATTGAGTCTTCAAGTGCATCATCCTCTTCACCACAAGAGTATGCCCAAGCAGTTACACTAAGAAGTGGGAGGCAATTCCCTAGTAGAGGTAGCCCACCCCAAATCGCTGTGGACATCGATGACGAGGAAGGGGAGGATTTAGTCGACTATGCTGATAACTCGACCCCGAACTCGATCGAGCTGGAACAAAACCCTGAACCAGAACTCGATCGAGCTGGAGAAACTGAGACACTGCAAGACAAACCAGAGCTCGATCGAGCCAGAAGAGAGCAGACAAAGCAAACTCCAGCCAACCAGCTAAACCTGTTGCAAAGAAGAAAGACACTCCAGCAGGACCACCACCATACAAGCCCCCTCTGCCCTTTCCAGGAAGGTTCAAGAAACAACTGTTGGAAGCACACAAGGCCAAGTTTGATGAACTAATGAGACAGCTTGAGTTGAAGTTGCCCTTCATCGACGCCTTGATGCTCATTCCACCTTATCAGAAATTTCTGAAGGATGCTGTTCAGCAAAGAACCAGGGAAGCACAAGGGATGGTAGTGTTGACTCGCGAGTGCAGTGCAATCATTCAGCGGAAGGTCATCTCCGACAAAAAGGAAGATCCGGGGAGTTTCACTTTGCCCTGCATGTTAGGACCCCTATCTTTCAAAAACAGTCTCTGCGATCTAGGATCATCTGTCAGCCTCATGCCTTTGTCTGTAGCAAAGAGACTGGGATATCACAAGTACCAAGCCTGCGGAATCTCACTAGTCTTGGCAGATAGATCGATAAGGTTACCAACTGGGATGCTTGAAGACCTGCCTTTGAGGATAGGGAATGTGGAAATCCCCACAGACTTCATTGTGCTTGAGATGGATGAGGAACCAACAGATCCATTGATTCTAGGAAGGCCATTCCTAGCTACAGCAAGAGCAATGATAGATGTCTGTGAAGGAACAATTGAGTTAAACTTGGGAAAGGACCTGAAGATGAAGTTTGATATCAAGGATACAATGAGGAAACCAACTATAGAAGGTCAGCTCTTTTATGTTGAGGAAATGGATCAGTTGGCAGATGAGCTTCTAGAAGAGTTATCAACAGAGGATCCCTACAAGTTGCTTTGACCAAGGATTCTTCAGAGGGATATGTGAGCTCAGAAACTGATGAGTACAAGAAGCTCCTTGACACCTTCAGACCAGTTCCAAACATTCTGAGCATTGAGATTGGACAGGCCAGTTTGCGAAGTCATGGCAGTGAGCTCGATCAAGAACTCGATCGAGTCGAGTTTCGAACAAACGAACTCGATCGAGCTGGGGGCTGAGAGCAAGGAGCAAGCTCAAGGAGATTGGTCTGAGCTTAAGGCGCCTAAAGTCGACCTCAAACCTTTGCCTGAGGGCCTCAGGTATGCATTTCTGGGTGAAAACTCAACTTACCCTGTCATTGTGAACTCTGATTTGGAACCTGAACAGTTGAGTGCTTTGCTTGTTGAATTGAGAAAGTACAGAAAGGCAATAGGTTACACTCTAGATGATATCAAGGGGATCTCCCCTGACCTATGCATCCATAGGATTCATCTAGAGGATGAAAGTAAGTCAAGCATTGAACCTCAGAGAAGGTTGAACCCCAATCTAAAGGAAGTAGTGAAGAAAGAGATACTCAAGTTGCTTGATGCTGGGATAATCTATCCCATCAGTGATAGCACTTGGATATCTCCAGTTCATTGCGTCCCAAAGAAAGGGGGGATCACTGTCATTAAAAACGACAAAGAGGAGCTGATTCCCACTAGAACAATAGTGGGGCATCGCATGTGTATTGACTATAGGAAGCTAAATTCAGCATCTAGAAAGGATCATTTCCCTCTCCCTTTCATTGATCAGATGTTAGAAAGATTGGCAAACCACCCTTTTATTGTTTTCTTGATGGCTACAGTGGTTTCTTCCAAATCCCGATCCACCCTAATGATCAGGAGAAGACCACTTTCACATGCCCTTATGGCACCTTTGCTTATCGAAGGATGCCATTTGGGCTGTGCAATGCTCCAGCTACTTTCCAGAGGTGCATGACCTCCATTTTTTCAGATCTGATAGAGGAGATGGTAGAAGTCTTCATGGACGATTTCTCAGTCTATGGAGCATCCTTCTCCTCATGTTTGTCTAACTTGTGCAGGGTGTTGCAGAGGTGTGAGGAGACCAATCTAGTACTCAACTGGGAGAAGTGCCACTTCATGGTTCGAGAAGGGATTGTGCTTGGACACAAGATTTCCGAGAAAGGGATCGAGCTCGATCGAGCTAAGGTGGATGTCATGTTGCAGCTCCCTGTTCCCAAGACTGTGAAGGACATAAGGAGTTTTCTGGGTCACGCAGGGTTCTACAGAAGATTCATCAAGGATTTCTCAAAGATAGCAAGACCCTTGACAAGGCTTCTATGCAAGGAGACAGATTTTGAGTTTGATGAAGAATGCCACAAGTCTTGGACCTTGCTGAAGGATGCTCTGGTGTCTGCGCCAATAGTACAAGCTCCAAACTGGGATCACCCATTTGAGATTATGTGTGATGCATCTGACTATGCAGTAGGAGCAGTGCTTGGCCAAAAGATAGACAAGAAACTCAATGTCATCTACTATGCAAGCAAGACTATGGATGATGCTCAGTGCAAGTATGCAACCACAGAGAAGGAACTCCTTGCCATAGTCTTTGCCTTTGAGAAGTTTCGAAGCTATATAGTTGGATCCAAGGTGATTGTGCACACTGACCATGCTGCCCTTAGACACATCTTCGCTAAAAAGATACAAAGCCAAGACTTCTCAGATGGATCCTTTTGCTTCAAGAGTTTGATATAGAAGTTGTGGACAAAAAGGGAGTAGAAAATGGAGTTGCTGATCATCTCTCTAGGATGCGAGTTGAAGACATGATCCCCATCAATGATTCTATGCCTGAAGAACAGCTTATGGCAATCATGATCTTGAAGGAGAGTTTTGATGAGAAAGCCAGGCTGGAAGAAGTTAAGGCTCTGCGTGATGAGAATTTGCCATGGTATGCTGATATAGTGAACTTCATGGTGTCCGGAGAAGTCCCTAGTAGCTTTGATGCTTACAAGAGAAGAAATTCTTCAAGGATGCTAGGCATTACTATTGGGATGAGCCCTACCTGTACAAGAGAGGACCAGACAGCATTTACAGGAGATGCATTGCTGAAGAGGATGTGCAAGGAGTTCTAGAGCATTGCCATGGGTCAGCTTATGGAGGTCACTTTGCTACATTCAAAACAGCAACTAAGGTTTTGCAATCGGGTTTATGGTGGCCTACTTTGTTTAAGGATGCAGCAGACTACATTGCCAAGTGTGATCCATGCCAAAGGAAAGGAGGGATCACCAAGAGGGACGAGATGCCACTAAACCCAATTCTAGAGGTTGAGATTTTGATGTATGGGGAATAGACTTCATGGGACCTTTCAAACCCTCTTCAAACGGGCACAACTACATTTTGGTTGCTGTAGACTATGTATCCAAATGGATTGAAGCCATTCCCTGCCCAACCTGTGACGCCAAGGTGGTTGTCAAGCTTTTCAGAACCATCATCTTTCCAAGGTTCGGCATCCCAAGGGTTGTTATTTCAGATGGAGGCTCCCATTTCATCAACAAGGTGTTTGAAAAGTTGATGAGAAGCCATGGAGTCAAAACACAAGGTCGCCACGCCTTATCACCCTCAAACCAGTGGGCAAGTTGAAGTCTCCAACAGACAGATCAAGGCCATATTGGAGAAGACTGTGAGCTTCACTAGGAAAGACTGGGCAGCAAGGCTTGATGAGGCACTTTGGGCTTATAGAACAGCCTACAAAACCCCCATTGGAAGGTCTCCTTTCAATTTGCTGTATGGGAAGGACTGCCACTTACCTGTGGAGGTCGAATATAAGGCTTTATGGGCAGTAAAGATGCTGAACTTTGATATAAAGGCAGCACAAGAAAGGAGGGTAATGAACTTGTTTGAGCTGGAGGAGATAAGAATGAATGCCTATGAGAACTCTAGGATTTACAAGATGAGAACCAAGGCAGCCCACGACAAACTGATTCGCCTTAAGGACTTCAAGGTTGGGGACAGTGTGCTCTTGTATAACTCCAAGCTAAGGTTGTTTCCCGGGAAGCTGAGGTCAAAGTGGGCGGGACCATTCAAGATTCACGAAGTTCTACCCTATGGGTCCCTCACTTTGCTCAATCAAGAGGGGAAGGAATTCACAGTGAATGGACATAGATGCAAGCCATATCTAGGAATGACCCCCACAGAGGAGATCATCACTCCTCTAGAAGATCCAACCCCGGCCTAAAAAGGGGTAAGGTCAAGCTAAGAGACCTAAAACAAGCTCACTTGGGAGGAATTCCCATGTCTATCTTATGCATTTATACTTTATCCTTTTATTTTATGATTTTTCTTGGCTGAGTCTCACAGGAGCAGGTTTTAGGAAGACGAGTGGCAACTCGAAGCACAACTCGATCGAGTGAGATCGAGTGAGCCGAACCCAGTTGAGTGGAGCGCTCCTGATGGCCGTCTACCATCTCCAGACCACGACCTAGCCTCCCAGTTCTTGGGAAAGGGTTGATAGCCTCCACCTTGGGAAAGGGTTGGCTAGGCATTGAGAAGCCCAATATCAAGAGAAGCCTTGATACAAGGAGTTTTAAGAGCTAGAATGATTAAGTGTAGATTCCTTTGGTCGCAAAACCCTGTCTTGAACCCTAATTCTCTCTTTATCTTGTTAAAGTTGTCACCTTTACTGTCTTTTCCGCTAACTCGACCCACAACTCGATCGAGCTCGGTGCTCTGTCCCAACTCGACTTGAGTCCCTGGTCGAGCTACTTATTTACCTGCTTTGTTTACTTTCATCGCACTGCATTTTCATTTCTTAGGTTGTTAGTGTTACTTAAAACCTATAACTGCTTACTTGACTTTCTAGTTGTTTCATATTCTCATAGAGTGACAAGATTTCCCACTTTGGATTGATAACCTCTTATACATCAATGAATATGATGGTTAAGAGGAATTGTTGATTGTGTTTGCACCATTCCATTTCATCATTATTCACCCCTGTTTGCATTCCACCTCATATCTTATCACCCTTCATTCATATCACACACACGTAAAACCTATATCATCAAGGGCTAGAGTTGAGAAACCACGATCTGATAGGCCAAGAGCTGAGAGACTTGTTCAAGCCCCTTGTGTGCTTGATGAAGAGAGCCTTCAAGCTTTGTTTGATGAGCCACTAGGAAGGGCTCTACAAGAAGGGGAGGATGCAGCCTCTAAGGCAAGACCAGGAGATAAAAGAAAGGATCCACCAGCTCAGGCCCCTTCAGTCAAGCCATCTCAGCTCACAATGACTTTGTTCCCCACCAAGTTTGAAAATGGGAAGATTGAGTACAAGATAAGGTACAAGGGGAGATCAAGGCCATTCTCTAGAGCCAAGGCCTTGGTGACTTCAGAACAGTCCAGGGACCCAACCAAGCTAAAGGAGCTTCTGTCTCAAGTCCTCACTATCACCCTTGATGGTGGGACTAGCTCAACCAATGCCTAAGAAGGTAAAGGTCAAGCTATGGGACCTTAAACAAGCTCACTTGGGAGGAAGTCCCATGTTTATCCTTGTACATACTCTATTTATGCAATTTCTATCTATCTTTATGTTTTTAACCTTTGAATAAGTTAAGTTTAGGTGTCAAAGGAGCCAGCTCGACCGATAGCTCGATCGAGCTAGAAACCAGGGCAACTCGATCGAGCTACACAACTCGACCGAGGTAAGTTTTTGAATTTCAAATTCATAACCGTTTTCTTGGTCAAGGGAGTGGGTCCCACAAGCTGATTTTGGTCCCCCACTACCCTAATTTGATCAGAGAATCCCTAGCTTCTTGTTCCCTCTTTATTTCATCTTTTAATCTCAACCACACATCTCAAACACCCCTCTTCCCCATAACTCGATCGAATCCACCTCTCTCTCTCCCACACTTAAAATTTCTGAAACTCATCCTCTCTCTCTTCACCACAAGAAATTTCGATTTTCAATCTTTCTCTCTTAAGTTTTTGCGATTTCTCTTGTTCTTCATTGTTTTGCTTGGGTTTTGTTTACTGCTCTTCAATTCCATCATTCAACAAGGTATGAACCCTAAACCCTTGATTCTCCATCTCGATTTCAACTATTGCTTGTTTCCTTTGATTTTTGATTGCATGTGTCCCTTGTGGACTTGTTCTTGAGTAATTGCTCATATTTCGCCTCTGCTGTATAATCTTGTTAGTTTGTTTCACCTCACCTCTGTTTTGCCTTTAAACTTGTTGCATGTGCTTGAAAATTGAATTTGAGTTTGGTTTTGGTTAAGATGCTTAGTACTTCTCATAGTTGCTCATTGTTCTTGGTTCAATTTGATTGATTAGCATCCTTTTCCAGCTCTTAATCTTGAATTAGGTTTGGTTATACTCTGTTTTCACCCAACTCGATCGAGTTTGTCACTCGAGTTTTTTGACTCGATCGAGCTGAGTGTCGAGTTGACCAAACCGATCATTACAACTCTAATTCTTTGTAATCTTTGATGCATTTCAGGTACTTTAGTGAAGAAACAGAGTAACAAGGATGACAAACAGTGAGGGAAGCCGCGCTTCACAGAGGAGAATGGTTGAGGGTGAATCAAGCAATGCAAGAGAGAAAGGCTTAAGATGCAAGCCGATTTGAGAGGATGGATCAGAGGATGGAAGTCTGATGCAGAGGAGTATGTCTACTCTGAGGAACAGTCTGAGAGTGAGAGGTGAGGGAAGAAAGGAGAACCAAGAAGAGGAATGACCCTATAGTAGTGAGAGTGAGCAAGGAGAGTTTGAGATTGGAGTGAACCTTGTTCAAGAGGGGGAAATGGCTCTCCAAATGAGGAAGGAGTGAGGAAACTGAGAGTGATGAGGAAGGAGAAGAGGTGAACCAATTGGTTGATGAAGATGACAAGAGGGAACCAAGATGAGCCAATGGAAGAGGCTGAGGCAGAGCAAGAGGAGGATGAGCTCCCCATGTACCAAGAGCACTACAATGCTCTCTTCTCCATGGACTTTGTGGAGACCAAGTACCCACATGATGACACATGAGAGATCTTGGATCTTTGAGGATGTGGAGTTGGTGCTCAAGAACATGCAATTGGGGAAGTTCTTCTCTCACCGCATGGAGTCTTACAAGGAGCTCACTTGTGAGTTTTTGGCGTCGATGAAGCATCACGAGTTTGATGAGCTCGATCGAGCTGAGTTGGACCGGCTGGGGGTACATAACTTTCTAGCAAAGGGAGAGAAGAAGATGGTGACCTTTAGGCAGCTTGAGATACTGTTTGGGTTCACCTATGGAGAAGGTAACCATGGAACATCAAGGAAGAACTCCAAAGAGTATGGGCTACAATAGCTGAAGAGGGGTACTCTTCCTCAAGGTCCAAGGCTGCCCAGATCAGAAGCCCAGTGCTTAGATATGTCCACAAGGCTCTTGCCAACACCTTCTTTGCAAGGAAAGCCACTGGAACAATCAATGAGGGAGAAGTGAAGCTCCTTGACATGGGAATCAAGCCCATCATCTCACGCACAAGGATGGGAAGAAGATCAGAGGAGATAGGGCACACGCAGGGAATCTCATGCCTCTCCTTGAGCAGCTCCAAGCCTACAAGGTCACAGCTTACAACACTAGGCACCAAAGAGGAAGAAAGCTTAGTGTTGGAGGGTGATCACACCAATTCTTTGTGCAGCAGGAGTTCAAGTGGACAAGAGAAGGTCTACTCCACCAGGTTGGATGGACATCAAGTTTTGCAAGACCAACCTCCTCATTGAGCACAAGGAGTTGGATGGGAGATTCCAATTCAAGTTCACACATCCATTGGCTGGACCCTCCAAGCTTCTTCTGCCCAACCCTGAGCTCACCACGGTCCTAGGAGGTACAAACATTGACTTCAGACCCCCTGTGTACACTTTGGTTGGGCATGAAGCGGATTTGCAAGAAGAAGAGATCGAGCTCGATCGAGCTGAGTCGAGCTGAAGATGAGTGCAGGAGAACGCTGATTTGGGTGAGCCTGAGTGCTATTACTTTGAGGAGTATGAGGCTCCAAGGATGAACCCCTCTGTTGTGGCTGCCCACAAGAGGATTGGACTTCTCCAAAAGTTCAACAAGTGGCAAGGGAAAGCCATGGAAGATGCAAAAGTCCATGGACAAGATGGTGAGCAAGATCAAAAGTTTGGAGAAGAAGGTTTCTGGTTCTTCAAGCAAGAAGAAGAAGTCCCCAAGGCTCCCACTTTCCCTAGGAGTAGGTCACTCCTCACCACTCAAAGGAGGCTCTCCCCAAGAGCCTCACAGAGCCTCTTCTTTCGAGCCAAGGGAAGGAGAAGACAACACGCAGAGAAGGAGGAAGACTTCCAAGGCCAGACGCTCCAGCTCGACCACCGGACTCGATCGAGTCCAAACAGAGGAAACTCAACTCGATCGAGCTGACGGTCGAGTTGACCTGGAGGAGCCCCAGTTTGAGAATCCGGGATTTGAGTACGATCCCAGCCTACCAGGACTCCCAGTAGATGGAACCCCTATGGACAGTTCGAGCACCAAGCTCCACCAAGGCCAAGGAAGCCACACACATTTCAAGATGAAGAAGAGGAGGAAGAGGAGCCACAAGCTCGATCGAGTGAGCCAAGAGGCAACCCCAGTTGCATGGAGCGCTCCTGATGGCCGTCTCCCATCTCCAGACCACGACCTAGTCTCCCAGTTCTTTGGGGGGCACTGAGGTATCCAAACACCAACCCTTGTATATACCATTTCATATTTTCTTGCATTTGTTCTTGTTTTTTCTTGGTTTTGCCCTCTTGAATCTTTCACTAAATTTTTCTCACACAAGGGACTGTGTGATTTAAGTTTGGGGGAGGGTTCAAGAGATGATTTAACCTTGTTTTCTTTGTTCTTAGTTTTTCATTTATCTTTTGCATAGAAAAACCAAAAAAATCATAAAATTTTCAAAAAATCCAAAAATATTTTCATCTTTTTGCATTCATATTTGTTAGACTTGTTTAGGATTGCATTTTTCACTTGCATTGTTGATTTGACTTTGAAAACTTGTCCATCTTTTGCGATTTCTTGAGTGCCCTGTTTTTAGATTCTTTTGTGCATTAGGGTGAGATTGATTGAGCAGCAAGAACCATGTTTATCTTGATCATATCACTGCATGCACATCTCATTCAACCATTGCTGTGATTTGATGCATTTCCCTATCTATTTGAACCATAACTTGATCTTTAATTACCAATGCTTGCATTTGATTTCAACTCATGGCTACCACATACATATCTGGACATTCTTTACCTATTTTCATATCCCTTTTGCTTGTCCAGATAGCTGATCTCTATCTTTGAGACAGTTACCACACCTTAAACCTAAGCCTTTTCATTTCAAACCCCATTATTATCTCTTGTGCGAATGTGAGAACCTTTCTTGGCTTTGCTTAGCATAAGGTGTTGTGTTTAAACCGGCAGGGGCAGTAGTTCTAGTTGTCTAGTTCTCTTGGGATTGTTTTCAGGCTAAGTTTGGGGGTGCCAACTCGAGCTCGATCGAGTTGGGTGTAAAAACCAGAAAAGTGGTAAAAGTTGGGAAAAACCCAAAGGAAAAAGAGTTTGGTTAAGTCCAGGGAGTTGGCAGTGTTAAAAAGGGTCTAGTAAAGGTTTGGGAAGTTAAAAAAGGAAAGTAAAAAGGGTTCTAAGTAGAATGAAAAGAAGGCAAAGCCTCAAGTGTCCAAAAAGGAAAGAAAAGTTCCCTAAGTGTTTAGAAAATCCCAAACCGCTAGATGTTACCTCAAGAAGCCTCTCCCTAGGAAGTTCTTAAAAGAAAAGTGAGCAAAGCTCCTCAGTTTCAAAGGCGAAATGCCAAAAAGGGTAGTTAGGATTTTGTTCTAAAAAGCTCTAAGTGTTGAACTCGATCGAGTTAGGATTAGGCGGCTCGAGCTGCTGTTCTTGCATCATCTTTGGTTCTAACACTTAGCCTTCTGCCAAAGCAAAGCCACTTTCTTGAGAGATCCCTGTTACTAAACCACCATACAAAAGAGACCCTCTTTGTCTCTTAACCCATAAACCCTTGAAACCAAATGAGTTGATTGATCTTGCATGTTTTTGGTTCACTGTTTTTGCTTAATGAATGTTAAAGGGATTTGCTGATTTGAATGCATTGTTTGAGTGACTGTGAAGTGGGATTGATGTTGATAAGCATGGTTAAATCTTAATGAATATCTCTCACCTTGTTGCATTCTAGAATCTCTAAGTTGGACATTTAGCAAATCGCTTTTGAGGACATGTTTTTAAGTGTTGAATCAGCTATTTTCAAACCTCATCTCTTTCTTGTTCTATTTGTTTGCTTGAGGGCAAGCAAAGTTCAAGTTTGGGGGTGTTGATGTACTTGCATTTTACATAGTTTTAGCACATCTTTTATGCATCTTTTGCATAGTTTTAGCTTCCATTTGCATCATATCTTGTTCCTTTTCTCTTCTTATGCATTCATGTTAGTTTTAGGTTGCATTTGCATACATATGCATGTTTGGTCCTTTGAAATAGGTCTTTTGGAGCATTCTGGAGCATATGGGACATGAGGAGCATGGAGGGACTTGGCACATGGAAGCAGCTCAACTGGATACGCAAAGGAAGAAGGGAGAAGCCATCTTGAAGACCAGCTCGACCGTCTACTCGACCAACCGGTCGAGTTCCTCAACTCGACCGGCCAAGCTTCAACTCGATCGAGCTGGAAGTCAAAGTCAAACCCGAAAAATGTTGCTTCCCCCTTGACTTTCCTTTGACCCTAAACCTAATCCTCTTTGTATTTAAAGGCTCTAAGCCACGAAAAAACCACCAAGCTTTAGATTATTTTGTTTTAGTTTCTTTTAATTTATTGTCTTTTACTTTTTAGAGATCTAATCCATCTTTGTGTTCTTGAAGCTCTTGCTTCTTGAATCCTAGATCCTGGATAATCTCTCTTGTATTTGCACTTGCTTATTTCAATAAAAGTTGTTTAATTTCATCTCCTCTTTCTTATGATGTCTCTTTTATTGCATTTGCTTGTGTTTACATTCATGTGTAGTGAGTAGTTACCCATTGGGTTTGAGATGGGATAGATTAGAGGTTTCATATGCTTAATCCTTCTAGCTTATGGTCTTAATCTAGATTCTCTCTCTTTTGGATAGATCTTAAGGCTACATGACCACTACCCCTGGCTTGTAAGTCCTTAGGCGACTCCCCACACGAAAGTGATGGCATTCGCTGGAAAAGATCCACTAAGAGCTCCAATATCTCTTGCTCTAGACATAGAGGTCTAAGGGGTTGGATGGATTAGTTTGGGCAATGATCCTATAGCCTCCAAGGTTTGATTCTCACTGGCTAACCCCCTGTTTCTGAGATCATTCCTTGGTTGATAGCCTCCACCTTGGGAAAGGGTTGGCTAGGCATTGAGAAGCCCAATATCAAGAGAAGCCTTGATACAAGGAGTTTTAAGAGCTAGATTGATTAAGTGTAGATTCCTTTGATTGCAAAACCCTGTCTTGAACCCTAATTCTCTCTTTATCTTGTTAAAGTCGTCACCTTTAGCTTTGTTTGTCTCAACTCGTCCCTAAACTCGATCGAGCTGGTACTTTGCTCTGACTCGACTCGAGCTCTTGGTCGAGCTGACACTTCACTGCTTTGTTTACTTTTATTGCACTGCTTTTCATTTTTTTAGGTTGTTAGTGTTACTTCAAATCTATAACTGCTTGCTTGACTTTCTGGTTGTTTCATATTCTCAAAGAGTGACAAGTTTCCCATTTTGGATTGATAACCTCTTATACTTCAATGACTATGATGGTTAAGAGGAATTGATTGATTGTGATTGCACCATACCATTCATCTTTATTCACCCTGTTTGCATTCCACCTCATTTCATATCATCATATTATCACATCCACATAAAATCCTATTATCAAAGCTTCATGTTGCGGCCAGACCTAGGTTTTCTAACCTTCTTCTTGGCTTGGCCTCATCTTCAATCTTGGTTGATCCCTTGGGCGGTTTTGGTGTAGGGGCCTTAGTCTTACTCCTTGCTTGTTTGGCAAGCTGCTTGGGCTTAGGAATGGGATCTTCCTTGATTGTTTCTTCAGTTTCTCCTTCTTGGGGTGGCTTCAAAGTAACTTTCTCCTCTTGGACCATGTCAACAAAAGAGTTCTTTGTTGAACACATAGGGAAGAACATACCCTTGTTCACCTTGTTGAAAGAGATTCTTTGATTGGGGAAATCAAATATGGCACCCACAGTAGACAGGAAAGGGGTTCCAAATATGAGAGGTCTATGGCTACTCTCTCTCATTTCCACAATCTGGAAATCAGTAGGGATAGAGCAATTTCCAATCTGCACCATCACATTAGGCACAAAGCCATAGGGGTTTGTGAGAATGAATCAGCATAGTTGATGGAGATGGATGATGGCTCTATCTTGGTGAGGCCTATCTTGTCAGCTATCCTCTTAGACATGATGTTCACATTGGCTCCTGTGTCACACAAAGATTGCTCAAGAATGTTACCTTTGATGATACAAGGCACACAAACTTTCCTGAGTTATCTGTCTTGGGGATAATCTTTGGGAAGAGTCTTCTCTTTCTAGCTCGATTGGACTCTCTCTCTGGGTAATTCTCTTCAGGCCAAATCATGCAATCAACAGTAGGTTTTGAAAGCATCCATTCTGGAACTTGGTCTTCAAATCTTTCTTCTATGGCGGCTGAGTTGCAAAAGGACTTCTTGGATTCAGCTTCCTGTCTCTTAACAGCTTCCATAGTTTGAGTGACTTGAGTCTCTAGTTTCTTCACATGAGTGGCAACAGCATCATACTTGGTGTTGAGATTGCTGAACAAAGTGTCCATCTTCTCATACATCTCTTTGTGTTCTCTTCTGGCCATCCATGATCTGTTGGAGGATTCCTTCAAATCTCCCACCTTGTTGGTTTGGAGGAGCTTGATTTGGTGAAGAAGCATATGGCTCCTTGGGCGGATATGATGATCTCTGCTCATATCCTTGCCTTGGCTGAAATTGACTTCCTTGAGATTGGTAAGGAGGTCTTTGTTGTTGTGGATACCTTGGAGGATACACTTGGTCTTGAGGATTCTCCACATTGGGGTTTCTATAAGACATGTTGGGGTTTGGGCGATAGCTTGGATTGTATCCCTTGTTCCCATAGTTTCCAATGTAGTTCACATCTTCTTCATTGGCTTCATTAGAGAAATCTCCCATGCATTCTCTTGATGGGTCTTCATTAGCATCACTCATCCCTTCTATTGCATTGATATGCTTGAGCTGTCCCTTAAGAACTTGAGCCATCATGTTCTTGAGTTCAGTCATTTGAAAAGAATCAGGGGAGCTAGTAGTGGTGCGGCTTGAGCGGTCATAATCAGGACAGTTGTTACAATCACTAGCTGCAAGATTCTCAATAAGAACCTTAGCTTCATCAACAGTCTTGGTCATGAAGTTTCCATTGCTTGCAGTGTCCAATGAAAGCTTGTACTTGTGGTCTATGCCACGATAGAAGATGTTCCATAGGTTTCCCTCATTGAAACCATGATTAGGGCAGTCCCTAATGTACTCCTTGAATCGGTCTAGCGCCTCATAGAAAGATTCATTGTTGGCTTGGCGAAAGTTGGAGATCTTGTTCCTTACAGAAATTGATCTTTGCTTGGTGTAGAAGTGGTTGATGAAAGCAGCCTTGTACTCATCCCAAGTGGTGATGGAGTGAGCTGGCAGAGACTTCAACCATCTTGAAGCTTTGTCGCCAAGAGAGAATGAAAAGAGCTTGCACTTAAGGTAGTCAGCAGAGACTCCATTGGATCTTGTAGTGCTGCAAATTTCTTCAAAGTTTTCTATGTGATCAAGAGGATGCTCAGCTGGAAGGCCATTGAATTGGTTCTGTCTAACCAATGCTATGATCTGAGGCTTGATCTCATAGTCATTCCTTGCAGGAAGTGGTGGATGGATAGGGTTTCTATCCATGAAGAAAGCATCGGCAGAGTCATAGTCTCCGATTGTAGGTGCTCCAGCTTGAGGTTGCACATTCACATCTCCAGCAGGGTCTTGTGGATTAGGAGGAGGAGGAGGTGGATCTCTTCCTTCTTCATTGAGCGCGCGCCACTTCAGCGGCGTGAGCGCGAGCTGCTTCGTCGGCCATCTCTTGGGCTTTTTGCTTCCTAAGTTGCTTCTCAAGCTTGTCTATCTCTGGATGTTCAACTAGGTTGTCCTTGTTGGACCTCCTAGTCATGCACCTGAAAAGAGTCTAAAGTTAAATCAAAAGGGAAAAACAAAAACAAAAGCAAAAATCAAAGAAAAGAAATCAAAAACTAAAAATTCAAAAGCAAAAGAAAGCAAAACAGGAAAAGGTTCTAGACTAGATCCTAGTCGAGTTCCAAAGGTACTGCTGCAGTCCCCGGCAACGGCGCCAAAAACTTGATGTGGAGTCAGGTTTTACCAAACTCCTAGACCTCTGCAAGTGCACAGATCGCGGAAGTATGGGTATCGAACACAAGGACTGGCTATTGAGTACACTTTGAAACTATGGATTTTGGATCAAGCTAAAACAAAAGTATGATTGAGGTTGTAATGGTGAACCGAACTAGCAAGTATAACGAGGTTGTAAATCAATAAAGGAAAAGCGCTAGGTCATAGGGGCTAATCGCAGAGAAGCAAGCAATGATCAATGAAACAATGATAGATGAATTGATTAGGGATATTGGGATATTAAGAACCGTCTAGAACACAGATCACGAATATAAAACCATTCCACTTTCGAGGCTCCGGCTCCTTTGTTAATCTACCTAGTCGCTAAACTTTTGGTATGTCCCTAGGTGATTAAATCAAGCTTTAGAATGAATAGGTTCTGATACAGTTCACTAGATTATAGTAGATCAACTTTCGCAGTCTAAGAAACCTAGCTTGTCAAAGAATATGTCCGGCGAATGATACAACACTGTCGAGGCTCAAATCAACCTAAGATCGGATTACTAGATGCGCGGTAAAGCAATCAGCATTAGTTAAGTGCACAAGACGAGACAAAGACTCTATATAATCCCTAGCTAATCATCGAAATCAAAGATCATGCAAGCAACTCATTGATTAGTAACCCTAGCAACCTAACTAGTGGATTACTCAGACATGATCAAAGCAAACACACATAGAGATGAAGAAAACATGATTGCAATAAAACTTAGAGTAGGAAATCGAAATACAAGGGCGGCTCTCTTTTCACAAGAGGCTAAAAAGCTATATATATAGTGCTAGGTCTTTAGAGGCGGCTTAGGGTTAAGCCGGGCTTGAAAAATATGTGAAACGGGCTTCAAAACGGGCTTCGGGTCGACCGCGGCGTTGGGACGGTCGGTCGGGACGATCGGCATGGCCGCTCCTAGAGTCGGAACGGTCGTGGCCGGACGGATTCGTGGTCGGCCGCTGTGGTCGGACGGATGAAGATTTGGCCGATGAATTCTCGGCCGGACGCGGGACGTAGTTCCCGGCTCGGACGGCGCCATCGGCCGTGGTACGCGAGACAGGTTGCGCGGCCGCGAGGCTTGTTTCCCGGCTCGCGCGGCATGGTCGTGTGCATGGAGCGGCTTGAAGTGCAAATCCTATGGTTTTGCTCCAAAGTGCATCATTTCACCTGTTTAGACTCTAGACACTATAAACATAGTAAAACTACCATTTTAGATAGGAAACCTGCCAAAAACCATTAGAAAACAATACTAAAATAGTATAAAAAGCATGTAAAATAGAGGTATATCAACCACCATCGTCACGGAGATCGTGGACACGTAGTCGACGATAGGTCTGATCGCAGATGAGAAATATGATTCAAATCGGATTTACCGGAGTTCACATGAACTATTTGTGGAGAAGAATTGATTGATTGGATCGTCACAGTTGAAGAGATACTAGAGTTTAAAAAAGTCCCTGCCAATCGACAAGTTGCTCTTGTTGCAACAAAATTCAGAGGACAACCAGCTGCATGGTGGTTATAGTTGAAGTCGAATCGAGCTCGCACCGGAAAAAAAAAAATCGTTTCATGGGACAAACGTATGAAGCAATTGAAGAAGACTTTTCTTCCTTATAACTGTGACCAGACCATGTTTACCAGGTTGCAGAATTTACGTCAAGTATCCCGTACCGTAGACGAATATGCCGAGGAATTTTATTTGTTGATGACACGTAATGAGATCCATGACAGTCAACTTCAGCTTGTAGCTCGCTTTATTGGAGGATTAAGACCTCATCTACAAAATGAATTATATCAATTTGACACAAACACAAGTCCTGAAGCTCATCGACGTGCTGCTAGGTTTGAGAAACAAGTTTGCTCTGTGCCTAGTATTTGGAATTCTTCTTCAAGACAACGTGGTACAACGTTCCAAGATCAAAACTCGAATCAAGGGGCTATATTTTTATCTTTAGATTCAACCAATACGTCCCGTCCTCCTGCTTCTAGTCGTCCACCATTGCCAACAGAATACCAAACTCTCCGCTGTTCTTCACGTCCTAATGATTTACGCTGTTTCTCTTGTGGTGAACTCGGACATACAAACAGCTAGCAAAAAACAGACCAGACGTGGTCTTTTGAGTGAAGAGACTGAACCTGAATATGATGAATTTCTTGAAGAAATCTATGCTGTGGATACTAACGAAACCACTGAGCTTAGTTGTGATCACGGTACTCTCTTGGTCACTCGCCTCATCTGTTTGGTTCCTCCATAGACGCCGGAAGAACGTTGGCTTCGCTCAAATATTTTTCAGTCAACTTGAACCGTGAAAGTAAAAATTTGTAGCTTTATTGTTGATTCAGGAAGCAAGAGCAATCTAGTCTCCGACTATTCAGTGAGAAAATTAGAACTTGAGAATGAAGCTCATCCTAAACCATACAAGTTAACATAGTTGAAATCAGGAATAAATGTTCGTATTACACGCCGCACACTTGTCTCCTTCTCTATTGAATTCGGACACATACAAACAGCTTGCAGAAAGCAGACCAGACGTGGTCTTTTGAGTGAAGAGATTGAACCTTAATATGAGGAATTTTTTGAAGAAAGCTCTGTTCTGGATACTAACGACAACACTGAGCTTAGTGGTAATCACGGTACTCTCTTGGTCACTCGCCTTATCTATTTGGCTCCTCCGTAGACGTTGGAAGAACCTTCGCTTCGCTCAAATATTTTTCAGTCAACTTGAACCGTGAAAGGCAAAATTTGTACTTTTATTGTTGATTGAGGAAGCAGCAGCAATCTAGTCTCCGACTTTGCAATGAGAAAATTAGGACTTGAGAAAGAAGCTCATCCTAAACCATAAAAGTTAACATGGTTGAAGTCAGAAATCGATGTTCGAGTTACACTGATGTACTTGCATTTTGCATGGTTTTAGTACATCTTTATGCATCTTTTGCATAGTTTTAGCATCCATTAGCATCATATCTTGTTCGTTTTCCCTTCTAATGCATTCATAGTAGTTTTAGGTTGCATTTGCATACATATGCATGTTTGGTCCTTTAAATAGGTCTTTTTGGAGCACTTTGGAGCTTTTGGGACGTGAGGAGCAAGGAAGGACTTGGTGCATGGATTAAGCTCAACCGGACATGATTGGGACGAAGGAAGAAGCCATCTTGAGAAACTCGACCGGCCAAGTTCCAACTTGATCGAGCTGAAGAGTCAACAGTCAAACCCGAAAAATGTTGCTTCCCCTTTGACTTCCCTTTGACCCTAAACCTAATCTCTCTTGTATTTAAAGGCTCTAAGCCACGAAAAAGACAACAATCTTTAGCTTATTTTTTTTTTAGCTTTTCTTTAATTCTTGTAATTTACTTTTGCAACTCTTAAGCCTCTCTTTGTGTTCTTGAGCTTCATGCTCTTTGCACTTGCATATATTTCAATAAAAGTTCTTTAGTTTCATCTCCTCTTTCATTTAATGTCGATTTCATTGCATTTGATTGTGTTTTCATTCATGTGTAGTGAGTAGTTCCTTTAGGGTTTAAGATGGGCTAGATTAGAGGATCCTTATGCTTAATCTCTATTGCTTATGTCTTAATCTAGAAATCTCTCTCTTTTGGACAAACCTTAAGGCTACATGACCACTACCCCTGGCTTGTATGAGTCTAGGCGATTTTCCACATGGAAGTGTTGGAAATCGCTTGAAAAGGTCCACTAAGAGCTCCAATAAACCTTGCTCTCGAAATGGAGTTCATAGGTGTTGGATGGATTAGTTTGAGCAATGATCCTACTGCCTCCAAGGCTTGACTCTCACTGGCTAACCCCCTGTTTCTGAGATCTTGCCTTGGATGATAGCTTTCACCTTGGGAAAGGGCTAGCTAGGCATTGAGAAGCTCAATATCAAGAGATACCTTGATACAAGTTGTTTAAGAGCAAGATTTATTAAGTATAGTCTTCCCCTAGTTATAAGACACTGTGTTAGACCCTAGTATTCGCATTAGCTTCTTAAAGTTCCTGCCTTTATTGCTTTTACTCTGTTTTTACGTCAACTCGACCCTCAACTTGATCGAGCCCAGTTACTCTGTTCTACTCGATCGAGCCTGATATATCCATATCTTTCATGTTTTTACCAAGGTTTTCACTATGTTTTCAATACAAATAATGTGGTTTTTAAGCCCAAGAGGTAGTTTTCTTGTATATTCTGGTTTTGAGCATCATTCAGGTCAAAATAGCAAAGAAGAGTCAAAATGGAGCAAAAGGAGTCAAATCACCAAGTTCCCAAGTCTAGAGCACCAAAATCTACATTTCTCGCTAAAGACCAAACCGGAGCATCCGAAGTACGACCGCATATTCATGCCTTCCCGACGTCCAAAAGTCATGATTCTTATATGGAAAGATAGATATTTGAGTCATGACCCGCGGCGAAGTGGAAAGAGGTCATTTGGATCACTCGTTGGACCGGAACTTATTTTCTACCAAGACATGTCCGACGAGCGCCTAAGTAGAGCCCATGGAGACTTTGATGGATCAAGAGGCCCGAGCCGCGCCCAAGGCCTTGGCTCGTCTTGAACAGCATAACTCAATCCAGAAGCTTCCATTGGCCTGAACTCGGCCCATTCAAGAACTTGGAGAGCAAGCTCAAGCGGCTAAAGAGAAATGGAAACTTTCCTCTTCTGGCGCGCTCAACTTTGCCGACCTAGACCCGCTCTCTACCTATATATACTTGCTTTTAGCCTCTTGTAATAAGAATCACCAGCCGAGACATAACAAGAAACATTATTCAATAAAGTTCGGAGCCACTTAGGTGGTCTCCTTCTTCTTTCTTTTCTTCTTTTGCATTTGTATATAGCTTGCATGTTTCAATTTATATAGTCTAGAAGTAGAGATTTCTCCCTAAGGGTGAGTGCGGTTTAGACTCATATTCCGCCGCCTCTCTCTCTAAGGATTCATGAGACTTCATCTACTATCTATGACTCATTGTTGAATTATGGATCCTTCCAATGAGGACGTGATATAATGGCCATCGAAAATCGATTGTTAAAAGGGGAAACCCTATGGTTCTCCATCTTTATTTATGCTTAATGCCTGTTGCTAGAGTAGCTAACTAGTGACTTGATTTTAGGTTGATATACTCTCCAAAAGCTTGTTATATCTCCGGATATAGTATTTGATGGGCAAATCGTTTTAGGCTACGAAAGTAGACCTAAAGAGTTTTGTGAACAATCATTACTTGGATGTAATGCATGTCTCACTCTACAATGACCAACGAAAGCTGAGCCCATTGGTTTAAGAGACATAGGGGATTGGAACCACGAAAGTGGAATAATCCTTCCTTAGTGTTTTGAGTTCAAAAGAATCGGATTTTAACAAACTTTTCAATCGACTTGGCTCATGTTTTCAAAAGAGTTTTCAATAGTTCAATAATGTTGCTTGTATAGAATTGCATTGTTATTTCTTTTCGTGTTCTCAACAAACACAAACCCTTGCATCTTTGATTTAGCTTAGATCATTTAAACTCTATGATTATGTAATGTGTGAAATCCAATCCCTTGTGGTTCGACCCCTAAATACTACAATTATATGTTGTGCACTTGCAACACTAGTTGTCTTAGGGAATTATTACTTGTACTCATCCCATAGATGCCGCATCAAGTTTTTGGCGCCGTTGCCGGGGATTGCATCATAAACACTTGCATAGTCTTGTTTAAAACTAAGTCTAGATCTTGGTATTTTCGAATACTAACTTTTTCTTTTAATCTTGTGTTTATAGGTACTTGGAGATGAATCACAACACCAACATCCACTTTGGGAACCGGACACTGATCCCACACGATCTCCACGGCCGGAGTTACCAAGACCCAGCCGTAACATCGTGCCACATCCGTTCCCTCCCAACCGCGCTCATCCGACGTTTGAAGGACCTAGCCGAGACGAGCATCATTACCATCATCATCAAAACCGACCTCCGGTTTATCATCAACCACCTAGACCAGTGTTGCATTCACACCACGACCATGTTCTCAATAGGCGGAGAGATAGCCATTTCGATGCCGTGCTTGAGGGTTTCATGGAGAGCCAAAGAAAAACTAGCCGCGACATTGAGACAAAGCTAGAGTTCACGCGATACGAACTAGATGGAAGACTTGGAGAACTCTCTACCCAAATAGAGAGAGTAGAGTCAAGATGCTTGGACATGGAGGAAGATTTGAAGAAGCAAGGCGAGGCCATTGAAGACAATAGGAGAGCGATACACTTTACCAAAGTTTCCACCAAGGAGATGGACAATCACTTAGATGAGAAGATCACAAGTCTTGATAACAACCTCGATGGCACCACCAAGAGTCTCAATTCAATAACAGCAGTAGCTCATCAAGCTAAGAGGGAGGTAGCCGAAGTGACCCTAAAGAGAGGCAATGTTACTCGACGATGCTTACATTGGTGGAAGGGCAAAAACAAGTGAAGGCACAAATCCGAGATTTACACATCTCTCTAGACAAGAGGAGCCAAGATATTCAAAGAAGAGCTAGAGGGCTTGAAGACAAAGTAGATGGAGTCTCCAAGGAAGTCAAGGATTTAACCACTCGCTTAGCCAACTTGGAAGAGAAGGTCTTGACCGAGCAAAGACGACCGGTTCCAAGCACAACCATGCCGCGCCGTCTTTACTATAAGAGAGACCGACCCAAGAGTGATTTGGGATGAAGAAGAGAGAGAGCTGATCAAGAAAGAGCCACAAGGCTAACCACTGGAACAAGAGAAGATACACCAAAAGGAAGAACCCTTACTCAAAGGTCTTCACAACCGCCTCCCACCAAGGAGAAGAGGAAGACAAGATCATCACTTGAAGAGATCATAGATGATTTCAACTTTATGGCAAGGAGATTCCCTTATGGTGTGCCGTTTGATAATGCTTGCAACAAGAGTCCATTCATGCAAGACCTAGCTTGGACACAAGATTGGAGTCTAGCTGAAATGGAAAAGATGTACGAGGAAGCAAGAAAGGGAATGCCTAAACCTAGGTTTCTACACAAGCTTCATGACCCAGGTTACTTCCTTATACATTTCTCTATCAATGGAAGCTACTTTGATGATGCTCTTTGCGATTCCGGTTCTAGTGTGAACCTTATGCCGGCCGAGATAGCCAAGAAGTTGGGATTGATCAATTCAATTGTGAAATCTCGAATGGATTTAAAGCTAGCTGATTCATCATTGACCGAACCACTTGGAGAGGTTAAAGACATTCAGCTTGATTTTGGAGGCTGCATAGTTCCAGCCAACTTCTATGTAGTAACCATGAAGGATCCGGAGGACTTAAAGCTTTTGCTTGGAAGATCATTCCTAGCCACAGCTGGAGCGATCATGGATTGGCCTAATAGAAGAATCTCTCTAGCCAATGTTGACAAAGACACCTTCTACGATGCTTGATGCGGAGTCAGGTTTTACCAAACTCCTAGACCTCTGCAAGTGCACAGATCGCGGAAGTATGGGTATCGAACACAAGGACTGGCTATTGAGTACACTTTGTAACTATGGATTTTGGATCAAGCTAAAACAAAAGTATGATTTGAGGTTGTAATGGTGAACCGAACTAGCAAGTATAACGAGGTTGTAAACAATAAAGGAAAAGCGCTAGGTCATAGGGGCTATCGCAGAGAAGCAAGCAATGATCAATGAAACAATGATAGATTAATTGATTAGGGATATTGGGATATTAAGAACCATCTAGAACACAGATCACGAATATAAAACCATTCCACTTTCGAGGCTCCGGCTCCTTTGCTAATCTACCTAGTCGCTAAACTTTTGGTATGTCCCTAGGTGATTAGATCAAGCATTAGAATGAATAGGTTCTGATACAGTTCACTAGATATAGATAGATCAACTTTCGCAGTCTAAGAAACCTAGCTTGTCAAAGAATATGTCCGGCGAATGATACAGCACTGTCGAGGCTCAAATCAACCTAAGATCGGATTACTAGATGCGCGGTAAAGCAATCAGCATTAGTTAAGTGCACAAGACGAGACAAAGACTCTAATATAATCCCTAGCTAATCATTGAAATCAAAGATCATGCAAGCAACTCATTGAATAGTAACCCTAGCAACCTAACTAGTGGATTACTCAGACATGATCAAAGCAAACACACATAGAGATGAAGAAAACATGATTGCAATAAAACTTAGAGTAGGAAATCGAAATACAGGGCGGCTCTCTTTCTCAAGAGGCTAAAAATCCATATATATAGTGCTAGGTCTTTCTAGAGGCGGCTAGGGTTAAGCCGGGCTTGAAAACATAAGTTTGGGCTTCAAAAAGGGCTTCGGGTCGACCGCGGCGTTGGGACGGTCGTGCGGGACGATCGGCCGGACAATCGGGTCGTGGCGAGTCGGAACGGTCGGGGTCGGACGGATTCACGGTCGGCGGCGTGGTCGAGCGGATAGATTTGGCCGATGAAATTCTCGGCCGGACGTGGGACGTTCTTTCCCGGCTCGGACGGATGCATCGGCCGTGGTACGCGGAAGGTTGCGCGGCCGCGAGGCTTGTTTCCCGGCTCGCGCGCTTTGGTCGTGCGCGGTGTGGCGTGGCGTTGGCTTGGCCGACCGCGGGATGTTTCCCGGGTCGTGCGTGTGATCGGCCGAGTGGTTTGGACTTTGGCCGAGACTTCAGTCGGACGGAAATTTGGCCGAGCGCGGAACATTCGTTCCTCGGCCAGCCGGACTGCGCGGTTGGGCGCTGATTCTCGATAGAGCCGTCTGGACAGTCTTCACTCTTTTGGTTGTAACTCCTTTTCTACTCATCCAAATGAGGCCATTCCAATTGCGTTGGAAAGTTAACTCAATCAGAGCACGCAGGGAACTGGTCTTGATGAAATCCATTGAGTAGATCTTTTTCTGGGCCCTCTTAAAGTTGGTGCTTGTGCATGGAGCTGCTTGAAGTGCAAATCCTATGGTTTTGCTCCAAAATGCATCATTTCACCTGTTTAGACTCTAGACACTATAAACACAGTAAAACTACCTTTTTAGATAGAAAACCTGCCAAAAACCATTAGAAAACAATGCTAAAACAGTATAAAAAGTGGGTAAATTAGAGGTATATCAACTCCCCCAGACTTAGATCTTTGCTTGTCCTCAAGCAAAAAGAATCTAAATCCGTGAAAGAGGTTTGAAAACGTGGAAGCTCCCTTGCTCTTTTGAATATCCTGTGAAAGGTTCCTTTCCTGTATTCCACTATGAACATAGACAACATAAGGTTAGCTTCACATACACCCTGCAAGTTTAGCGAACAATACCAACCCAACTAGTCTCATCCAGCAATCCAAACTCTCTATTGCTAACCTCTTGCATAAATTTAAAGCGTGAATTCTTTATCAAGGGGACATCGATCAATTGAACTTGTTCTTACCCACTTGATCCTCTCCAAGATTGCCTCTTTAAGTGCAATGAGTTCTTTTCCTCTCTCTTTCTCACATCAGAACTTTGAAAGGTCAATTTCTCCCTACTTTTCTAGGGTATCATTTTATTTTTTCTATTGACCCTTCTTTCAACCACAGGATAAGTCTTTAGCTTGTTCCTTGTTTGACTAAGGTATTCCATAAGACATGAAGGTACAGACATATGCATTCCTCATGCTTACTTGTTTTCCTTGTGCTCTTTGAGCTTTTTCTCATAAATTACTTACCATTTGGGATGGGAGAGAGAGGAGAACTCTTTAAAGATTAGACAAATCTTATTGAAAATCAAGCAAGGAACTGTCGACATGTATGCCAACCCCCTTGACAAGAGTATTAAGATTGATTAAGGTGAGGTTAACTCTAGATTGCTTGGTTACCTTAGAAATTTTGCTGAGCTAGCATGTCGATCCACTGTAAGAGCTTCTGTTAGGCTTGTGCCTTTAGCTGGTTTCTGCTCTAGGGTCATGGATTGTTAGCATAACACTCTCAATTCTCAAAGCAAGTTCATAACTTCCGGACTGGTTTTTGACTCAATAAAACTTTTTGAAAAACATGAAACAAAGTGAATAAAACATAAGAAAAGAAAGAAAAATGCATTAGTAACACAATAAAACTCCCCCCAGACTTAACTTGCACCGTCCCGGTGAAAGCAAATCACATTAAGGTGAGAGGTAATATTCAAAGTAAAAGAAAAATAAAGAAAAATTCATTAAAATGAGATAGGGATAGAAAATGGAGATTTGTAAGTGTCCATTGCACTAAGTACCACTTGAGATGACTATGTGTGGCAGTGAGAAGAACTCTCTTCCTCATCTATGGGGTCATCGCCTTCTGAACCAAGCTCTGAGTCTAGTGAGAACTCACCAAGGTCAGGCTCATATGGCTCTCTAGCGGTGGAAGAAGGGCGAAAGAGTCTCTCCGGTGCAATGTGGCGAACTACACGGACTAGGCGTGAGATGAAGCGAGATTGGCACTCCACTATCTTCTCCAGCTTGTTAACACGGTCTAGAGCTTGGTGCGCGCCATGCCAGTAGTGAGAACATGGCGTTCTTGGATGGCGGCGTTGAGTCTTGACTGCATGCTGAAGTGTGCGATAGGTGAGCATGGGGAATGATGGTTTCTCACTTGATGGAACATAGAAGTCTTCCTCATTGGGCTGGAAAGTGACAACTCCTGAGCGTAGGCTTGGGATGTCTCATGTGGCAGCAAGACAAGGGAAGTGTTGGCTGGACCAATTGGAAACTCATAGCAAAACCGAGTTGGGTCTTTAGTCCAACGGTTTAGGAAGTGGATGTGCTGAAGAGCATGGAGATCCAAAGGGGTTGGCTTGGGTAGTGGCTCATAGTTGGGAATGTCAATCCCCACATGCAGTACTATGGCCGTGATAAGCCTCCCAAAACGAACACAAAGCTTCTTGTTGCCTTCCAAGTCTTGAGCTAGCTTCCTCACATTGATGAATGTCTTGGCAAGTAAAAGTCCAAGGTTGGCCTTGTACTCATGCTTGATGAATGGTGTGGTGAGGATGTAGAACTCATCAGTTGTGACCTTGTTGGCTTCTTGTTTGCATTGGAAAGTGGTGGAGATGAGGCGGTGCACATAGCGAATGGCTGGATGAGTGATTCTAGACACCTTTGACCTTGAAGGCAAGAATGGTTCATTGGCAAAGTGTGTCCAATCAGCAAAGGCAGCTTGTTTCCTCTTTGAGTTCTCCTTGAAGTCATGTGCTGTCTCATTGGGAAGTCCAAAGAGTTGGCATAGAGCTGAGATGGAGATGCGCCCATTGGCATCGCCTATCTTGAAGAGTAGGAGTCCATCACCAGCTGGTTGGTCTCCATTGTGGTTGGGAAAGGCAAGAGCTACTGTGGAGAGGAACTCCTTGGTGAGTTGTGAGTACTCACTACATTCTAGCTTGAAGAGCTTGCTCAAGCCTAGCTTCCTTATGTACCATGTGACATCATCTCTTATCTTGAGAAGATCAAGGGTTTGGGTGTCCATCTTCACACATGGCTCGATGTTCACCTTCTCCATTGCCTTCTTACACTTTCTTGGGTCTTGATTTGTTCTCCAACAAAGGTTACAAGTGCCCAATCATCTTCTCTCCTCTTGGACTCTCCACATGTTCTTGACTTGCATCAATGGAATGTGGTGAAGTTGGTATTGCTGCTCTTGCATTGGAGCTACTACTCCCTAGCTTGATTTGCTTCTTTGGTGGTTCCATGAATGGGTTCTTCTTCTTCTTCATACTCTCATTTCCTTTTGTCTTTGCCATTGGTGTACCTACAAGAGCAAATTCTTGGGAAGAAATATGAGTTTGTGATTAATGCAAAAGAAGAATAAGCTAATTGAGTTGTAATAATGATATGGAATAAAGGAACAACTCAAGGCTTAATCATGAATCAAAGAGACAAAATAGAAATTTCACTTTTTCAAAATTAATTTTCGGATTTTACTGTTCATCTCAAGATTATGGTGCTTAAAATCAAAATTTTTCAGCAAATCAAGAGAAATTGAGTTTCTAATCCAAGTAATCACTAGATAAACTAATGAATTGAAGTATGCCCAAGCAATTTCACCTTTGAATAAGGGGTTTGGAATGCCCAATAAGTTTTGTGAAAAACTATTCAATTGTGAAATTAAACTTCAAATTAACTCTAAACCACCTAGGTTCCACCTAGCAAAGTTCATTACAAGACTATAAGGATGCAATTTCAAGTTTAGACAAGAGTTTAGACCAAACATGAAACTTATTGATTTTCGATCTTGCATAAACATAGGATTAGAGTTAGAAGACATACCTTTGTGTTGAAAAGTGAATAAGGGTTGCAAGAGCAAGTAAATTCCAATTTAGAGTTATGAACAGTAAAAGTTTTGAAATCAAAACTCTTAGAGTTCCTCTAATGGAGTTTAGGGTTTTGGAGAAGAAAGAGAGGTTCTTGTGGTTTTCAAGGGAAAGGTGAAGTAAATAAGATCTAAATCCTATCAATTTTCCTTTTCAAATTCGAATTTTGATTGAAAACCGGTTTAAGTTGGTTTAGATTGGTTAAAACCGGTTTGAATTAATGAAAAGGGGACTTACCTTGGCCTAGAAAAGTTTGGGCCGATGGCCGATGGATTTTGTCGCGGTCGAGCGATTTGGTCGGCCAAATTGTTTGGCGAGAGATTTCGGCCGAGGCCGATCGTTGTTTCCCGGATCGACCGGCACGGTCGGTCCGTTCCGATACGAAAATTCGGCCGATCGCGGCCGTTCTTTCCCGGTTCGCGCGTGGCGCGAACTTTCTGTCGCGCAATAGATGAATCCGGCCGAGCACGGCTTCCTTCCCGGCTCGACCGTAACGGTCGGCCAGATTGGAATTGCTCGGCCAAAATTTTTTTGCGCGTCCGCGGCCAATGTTTTGGCGCGGATTGTGTTTTCACACCTTTTTCTCCTTCTATCCTATCTTAAAACAAAGAAAACACAAAAGCAAAACAAAAACTAAGAAAATTAAAGAAAGAAAAGTAAAAGTACCTCATGGGTTGCCTCCCATGCAGCGCTTGTTTTAAGTCTTTAGCTTGACTGTAAGGCTTGGCGCTCAGGAGAAGATGGAGACAAGAGGCATCCTCCCAAAGATTATCCCCAAGACTGATAACTCAGGAAAGTTTGTTGTGCCTTGTATCATCAAAGGTAACATTCTTGAGCAATCTTTGTGTGACACAGGAGCCAATGTGAACATCATGTCTAAGAGGATAGCTGACAAGATAGGCCTCACCAAGATAGAGCCATCATCCATCTCCATCAACTATGCTGATTCATTCTCACAAACCCCCTATGGCTTTGTGCCTAATGTGATGGTGCAGATTGGAAATTGCTCTATCCCTACTGATTTCCAGATTGTGGAAATGAGAGAGAGTAGCCATAGACCTCTCATATTTGGAACCCCTTTCCTGTCTACTGTGGGTGCCATATTTGATTTCCCCAATCAAAGAATCTCTTTCAACAAGGTGAACAAGGGTATGTTCTTCCCTATGTGTTCAACAAAAACTCTTTTGTTGACATGGTCCAAGAGGAGAAAGTTACTTTGAAGCCACCCCAAGAAGGAGAAACTGAAGAACAATCAAGGAAGATCCCATTCCTAAGCCCAAGCAGCTTGCCAAACAAGCAAGGAGTAAGACTAAGGCCCCTACACCAAAACCGCCCAAGGGATCAACCAAGATTGAAGATGAGGCCAAGCCAAGAAGAAGGTTAGAAAGCCTAGGTCTGGCCGCAACATGAAGCTTCTATTCCCAAAGGAGCTTATTGATGAGAATCTAGAAGGATTCAAGGAGAAAGTGACAAGAACTCTAAAGCTTTTTCCTAAGGCATTTGTGCCAAGGGACATTCATGGAGAGATTGTCTATCCAGCTGTGAATCACCCACCAGATACTCATTGCAAGGAGAAAAGACTTGTCTATCCAAAGCGCTCGACCGCGACACAAATCCATCGGCCATCGGCCCAAAACTTTTCGGCCAAGGTAAGTCCCCTTTTCATTAAATTCAAACCGGTTTTAACCAATCCTAAACCAACTTAAACCGGTTTTCAATCAAAATTCGAATTTGAAAAGGAAAATTGATAGGATTAGATCTTATTTACTTTACCTTTCCCTTGAAAACACAAGAACCTCTCTTTCTTCTCCAAAACCCTAAACTCCATTAGAGGAACTCTAAGAGTTTTGATTTCAAAACTTTTACTGTTCATAACTCTAAATTGGAATTTACTTGCTCTTGCAACCTTATTCACTTTTCAATACACAAGGTATGTCTTCTAACTCTAATCCTATGTTTATGCAAGATCGAAATCTCAATAAGTTTCATGTTTGGTCTAAACTCTTGTCTAACTTGAAATTAGCATCCTTATAGTCTTGTAATGAACTTAGCTAGGTGGAACCTAGGTGGTTTAGAGTTAATTTGAAGTTTAATTTCACAATTGAATAGTTTTTCACAAAACTTATTGGGCATTCCAAACCCCTTATTCAAAGGTGAAATTGCTTAGCATACTTCAATTCATTAGTTTATCTAGTGATTACTTGGATTAGAAACTCAATTTCTCTTGATTTGCTAAAAATTTTCGATTTTAAGCACCATAATCTTGGGATGAACAGTAAAATCCGAAAATTAATTTTGAAAAAGTGAAATTTCTATTTTGTCTCTTTGATTCATGATTAAGCCTTGAGTTGTTCCTTTATTCCATATCATTATTACAACTCAATTAGCTTATTCTTCTTTTGCATTAATCACAAACTCATATTTCTTCCCAAGAATTTGCTCTTGTAGGTACCCAATGGCAAAGACAAAAGGAAATGAGAGTATGAAGAAGAAGAACCCATTCATGCAACCACCAAGAAACAAATCAAGCTAGGGAGTAGTAGCTCCAATGCAAGAGCAGAAATACCAACTTCACCACATTCCATTGATGCAATCAAGAACATGTGGAGAGTCCAAGAAGAGGAGAAGATGATTGGGCACTTGTAACCTTTGTTGGAGAACAAAATCAAGACCCAAGAAAGTGTAAGAAGGCAATGGAGAAGGTGAACATCGAGCCATGTGTGAAGATGGACACCCAAACCCTTGATCTTCTCAAGATAAGAGATGATGTCACATGGTACATAAGGAAGCTAGGCTTGAGCAAGCTCTTCAAGCTAGATGTAGTGAGTACTCACAACTCACCAAGGAGTTCCTCTCCACAGTAGCTCTTGCCTTTCCCAACCACAATGGAGACCAACCAGCTGGTGATGGACTCCTACTCTTCAAGATAGGCGATGCCAATGGGCGCATATCCATCTCAGCTCTATGCCAACTCTTTGGACTTCCCAATGAGACAGCACATGACTTCAAGGAGAACTCAAAGAGGAAACAAGCTGCCTTTGCTGATTGGACACACTTTGCCAATGAACCATTCTTGCCTTCAAGATCAAAGGTGTCTAGAATCACTCATCCAGCCATTCGCTATGTGCACCGCCTCATCTCCACCACTTTCCAATGCAAACAAGAAGCCAACAAGGTCACAACTGATGAGTTCTACATCCTCACCACACCATTCATCAAGCATGAGTACAAGGCCAACCTTGGACTTTTACTTGCCAAGACATTCATCAATGTGAGGAAGCTAGCTAAAGACTTGGAAGGCAACAAGAAGCTTTGTGTTCGTTTTGGGAGGCTTATCACGGCCATAGTACTGCATGTGGGGATTGACATTCCCAACTATGAGCCACTACCCAAGCCAACCCCTTTGGATCTCCATGCTCTTCAGCACATCCACTTCCTAAACCGTTGGACTAAAGACCCAACTCGGTTTTGCTATGAGTTTCCAATTGGTCCAGCCAACACTTCCCTTGTCTTGCTGCCACATGAGACATCCCAAGCCTACGCTCAGGAGTTGTCACTTTCCAGCCCAATGAGGAAGACTTCTATGTTCCATCAAGTGAGAAACCATCATTCCCCATGCTCACCTATCGCACACTTCAGCATGCAGTCAAGACTCAACGCCGCCATCCAAGAACGCCATGTTCTCACTACTGGCATGGCGCGCACCAGGCTCTAGACCGTGTTAACAAGCTGGAGAAGATAGTGGATGCCAATCTCGCTTCATCTCACGCCTAGTCGTGTAGTTCGCCACATTGCACCGGAGAGACTCTTTCGCCCTTCTTCCACCGCTAGAGAGCCATATGAGCCTGACCTTGGTGAGTTCTCACTAGACTCAGAGCTTGGTTCAGAAGGCGATGACCCCATAGATGAGGAAGAGAGTTCTTCTCACTGCCACACATAGTCATCTCAAGTGGTACTTAGTGCAATGGACACTTACAAATCTCCATTTTCTATCCCTATCTCATTTTAATGAATTTTTCTTTATTTTTTTTTACTTTGAATATTACCTCTCACCTTAATGTGATTTGCTTTCACCGGGACGGTGCAAGTTAAGTCTGGGGGGAGTTTTATTGTGTTACTAATGCATTTTTCTTTCTTTTCTTATGTTTTATTCACTTTGTTTCATGTTTTTCAAAAAGTTTTATTGAGTCAAAAACCAGTCCGGAAGTTATGAACTTGCTTTGAGAATTGAGAGTGTTATGCTAACAATCCATGACCCTAGAGCAGAAACCAGCTAAAGGCACAAGCCTAACAGAAGCTCTTACAGTGGATCGACATGCTAGCTCAGCAAAATTTCTAAGGTAACCAAGCAATCTAGAGTTAACCTCACCTTAATCAATCTTAATTACTCTTGTCAAGGGGGTTGGCATACATGTCGACAGTTCCTTGCTTGATTTTCAATAAGATTTGTCTAATCTTTAAAGAGTTCTCCTCTCTCTCCCATCCCAAATGGTAAGTATATTTATGAGAAAAAGCTCAAAGAGCACAAGGACAACAAGTAAGCATGAGGAATGCATATGTCTGTACCTTCATGTCTTATGGAATACCTTAGTCAAACAAGGAACAAGCTAAAGACTTATCCTGTGGTTGAAAGAAGGGTCAATAGAAAAAATAAAATGATACCCTAGAAAAGTAGGGAGAAATTGACCTTTCAAAGTTCTGATGTGAGAAAGAGAGAGGAAAAGAACTCATTGCACTTAAAGAGGCAATCTTGGAGGGATCAAGTGGGTAAGAACAAGTTCAATTGATCGATGTCCCCTTGATAAAGAATTCACGCTTTAAATTTATGCAAGAGGTTAGCAATAGAGAGTTTGGATTGCTGGATGAGACTAGTTGGGTTGGTATTGTTCGCTAAACTTGCAGGGTGTATGTGAAGCTAACCTTATGTTGTCTATGTTCATAGTGGAATACAGGAAAGGAACCTTTCACAGGATATTCAAAAGAGCAAGGGAGCTTCCACGTTTTCAAACCTCTTTCACGGATTAGATTCTTTTTGCTTGAGGACAAGCAAAGATCTAAGTCTGGGGGAGTTGATATACCTCTAATTTACCCACTTTTTATACTGTTTTAGCATTGTTTTCTAATGGTTTTTGGCAGGTTTTCTATCTAAAAAGGTAGTTTTACTGTGTTTATAGTGTCTAGAGTCTAAACAGGTGAAATGATGCATTTTGGAGCAAAACCATAGGATTTGCACTTCAAGCCGCTCCATGCACAAGCACCAACTTTAAGAGGGCCCAGAAAAAGATCTACTCAATGGATTTCATCAAGACCAGTTCCCTGCGTGCTCTGATTGAGTTAACTTTCCAACGCAACTGGAATGGCTCATTTGGATGAGTAGAAAAGGAGTTACAACCAAAAGAGTGAAGACTGTCCAGACGGCTCTATCGAGAATCAGCGCCCAACCGCGCAGTCCGGCTGGCCGAGGAACGAATGTTCCGCGCTCGGCCAAATTTCCGTCCGACTGAAGTCTCGGCCAAAGTCCAAACCACTCGGCCGATCACGCACACGACCCGGGAAACATCCCGCGGTCGGCCAAGCCAACGCCACGCCACACCGCGCACGACCAAAGCGCGCGAGCCGGGAAACAAGGCCTCGCGGCCGCGCAACCCTTCTCGCGTACCACGGCCGATGCATCCGTCCGAGCCGGGAAAGAACGTCCCACGTCCGGCCGAGAATTTCATCGGCCAAATCTATCCGCTCGACCACGCCGCCGACCGGAATCCGTCCGACCCCGACCGTTCCGACTCCCACGACCGATTGTCCGGCCGATCGTCCCGCACGACCGTCCCAACGCCGCGGTCGACCCGAAGCCCTTTTTGAAGCCCAAACTTATGTTTTCAAGCCCGGCTTAACCCTAGCCGCCTCTAGAAAAGACCTAGCACTATATATATGGATTTTTAGCCTCTTGAGAAAGAGAGCCGCCCTTGTATTTCGATTTCCTACTCTAAGTTTTATTGCAATCATGTTTTCTTCATCTCTATGTGTGTTTGCTTTGATCATGTCTGAGTAATCCACTAGTTAGGTTGCTAGGGTTACTATTCAATGAGTTGCTTGCATGATCTTTGATTTCAATGATTAGCTAGGGATTATATTAGAGTCTTTGTCTCGTCTTGTGCACTTAACTAATGCTGATTGCTTTACCGCGCATCTAGTAATCCGATCTTAGGTTGATTTGAGCCTCGACAGTGCTGTATCATTCGCCGGACATATTCTTTGACAAGCTAGGTTTCTTAGACTGCGAAAGTTGATCTATCTATATCTAGTGAACTGTATCAGAACCTATTCATTCTAATGCTTGATCTAATCACCTAGGGACATACCAAAAGTTTAGCGACTAGGTAGATTAGCAAAGGAGCCGGAGCCTCGAAAGTGGAATGGTTTTATATTCGTGATCTGTGTTCTAGATGGTTCTTAATATCCCAATATCCCTAATCAATTAATCTATCATTGTTTCATTGATCATTGCTTGCTTCTCTGCGATAGCCCCTATGACCTAGCGCTTTTCCTTTATTGTTTACAACCTCGTTATACTTGCTAGTTCGGTTCACCATTACAACCTCAATCATACTTTTGTTTTAGCTTGATCCAAAATCCATAGTTACAAAGTGTACTCAATAGCCAGTCCTTGTGTTCGATACCCATACTTCCGCGATCTGTGCACTTGCAGAGGTCTAGGAGTTTGGTAAAACCTGACTCCGCATCACCTAGATCTAAGGTTCAAGGAGCATGAAGCTCAAGAACACAAAGAGAGGTTTAAGGTTTCAAAAAGTAAAGATACAAAATTAAAGAAAAGATGAAACTAAAACTAGGCTAAAGATTGTTGTCTTTTACGTGGCTGATGATAGGATTTTGTGGATGTGTGATATGAATGAAGATGATAGATATGAGGTGGAATGCAACAGTGGTATAAAGATGATGGTGCAATCACAATCAATCAATTCCCTCTTAACCATCATAGTCAAGTAGATAAGGGTTATCAATCCAAAATGGGAAACTTGTCACTCTATGAGAATATGAAACACAAGAAAGTCAAGCAAGCAGTAATAGATTTGAAGTAACACTAACAACCTAAAAATGAAATGCAATGCAATAAAAGTAAAAAAGCAGTGAAGCAAGCAGCTCGACCAAGACTCGAGTCGAGTGGAACAAAGTACCAGCTCGATCGAGTTTAGGGACGAGTTGAAGAACAAAGCTAAAGTGACGACTTTAACAAGCTAAATAAGAATTAGGGTCTAAGACAGGGTTTACAATCAGAGGAACTACACTTAATCAATCTGCTCTTAAAACTCCTTGTATCAAGGCTTCTCTTGATATTGGGCTTCTCAATGCCTAGCAACCCTTTCCCAAGGTGAAGGCTATCAACCAAGGAATGATCTCAGAAACAGGGGGTTAGCCAGTGAGAATCAAACCTTGGAGGCATAGGATCATTGCCCAAACTAATCCATCCAACCCCTTAGACCTCTATTTCTAGAGCAAGAGATATTGGAGCTCTTAGTGGATCTTTTCCAGCGATTTGCCATCACTTCCGTGTGGAGAATCGCCTAAGGACATACAAGCCAGGGGTAGTGGTCATGTAGCCTTAAGATCTATCCAAAAGAGAGAGAATCTAGATTAAGACCATAAGCAAGAAGGATTAAGCATAAAACCTCTAATCTATCCCATCTCAAACCCTAATGGGTAACTACTCACTACACATGAATGTAAACACAAGCAAATGCAATAAAAGAGACATCATAAGAAAGAGGAGATGAAATAAACAACTTTTATTGAAATAAGCAAGTGCAAATACAAAGAGATTATCCAGGATCTAGGATTCAAGAAGCAAGAGCTTCAAGAACACAAAGATGGGATTAGAGCTCTAAAAAGTAAAAGACAATAAATTAAAAGAAACTAAAACAAAAAGTAATCTAAAGCTTGGTGGTTTTTTCGTGGCTTAGAGCCTTTAAATACAAAGAGGATTAGGTTTAGGGTCAAAGGAAAGTCAAGGGGGAAGCAACATTTTTCGGGTTTGACTGTTGACTTCTCAGCTCGATCGAGTTGAAGCTTGGCCGGTCGAGTAGAGTGGTCGAGCTGGTCTTCAAGATGGCTTCTCCCTTCTTCCTTTGCGTATCCAGTTGAGCTGCGTCCATGTGCCAAGTCCCTCCATGCTCCTCATGTCCCATATGCTCCAGAATGCTCCAAAAGACCTATTTCAAAGGACCAAACATGCATATGTATGCAAATGCAACCTAAAACTACTATGAATGCATAAGAAGAGAAAAGGAACAAGATATGATGCAAATGGATGCTAAAACTATGCAAAAGATGCATAAAAGATGTACTAAAACTATGTAAAATGCAAGTACATCAACACCCCCAAACTTGAACTTTGCTTGCCCTCAAGCAAACAAATAGAACAAGAAAGAGATGAGGTTTGAAAAAGCTGATTCAACACTTAAAAACATGTCCTCAAAAGCGATTTGCTAAATGTCCAACTTAGAGATTCTAGAATGCAACAAGGTGAGAGATATTCATTAAGATTTAACCATGCTTATCAACATCAATCCCACTTCACAGTCACTCAAACAATGCATTCAAATCAGCAAATCCCTTTAACATTCATTAAGCAAAAACAGTGAACCAAAAACATGCAAGATCAATCAACTCATTTGGTTTCAAGGGTTTATGGGTTAAGAGACAAAGAGGGTCTCTTTTGTATGGTGGTTTAGTAACAGGGATCTCTCAAGAAAGTGGCTTTGCTTTGGCAGAAGGCTAAGTGTTAGAACCAAAGATGATGCAAGAACAGCAGCTCGAGCCGTCTAATCCTAACTCGATCGAGTTCAACACTTAGAGCTTTTTAGAACAAAATCCTAACTACCCTTTTTGGCATTTCGCCTTTGAAACTGAGGAGCTTTGCTCACTTTTCTTTTAAGAACTTCCTAGGGAGAGGCTTCTTGAGGTAACATCTAGCGGTTTGGGATTTTCTAAACACTTAGGGAACTTTTCTTTTCTTTTTGACACTTGAGGCTTTGCCTTCTTTTCATTCTACTTAGAACCCTTTTTACTTCCTTTTTTAACTTCCCAAACCTTTACTAGACCCTTTTTACACTGCCAACTCCCTGGACTTAACTAAACTCTTTTTCCTTTGGGTTTTTCCCAACTTTTACCACTTTTCTGGTTTTTACACCCAACTCGATCGAGCTCGAGTTGGCACCCCCAAACTTAGCCTGAAAACAATCCCAAGAGAACTAGACAACTAGAACTACTGCCCCTGCCGGTTTAAACACAACACCTTATGCTAAGCAAAGCCAAGAAAGGTTCTCACATTCGCACAAGAGATAAATATGGGGTTTGAAATGAAAAGGCTTAGGTTTAAGGTGTGGTAACTGTCTCAAAGATGGAGATCAGCTATCTGGACAAGCAAAAGGGATATGAAAATGGTAAAGAATGTCCAGATATGTATGTGGTAGCCATGAGTTGAAATCAAATGCAAGCATTGGTAATTAAAGATCAAGTTATGGTTCATATAAATAGGGAAATGCATCAAATCACAGCAATGGTTGAATGAGATGTGCATGCAGTGATATGATCAAGATAAACATGGTTCTTGCTGCTCAATCAATCTCACCCTAATGCACAAAAGAATCTAAAAACAGGGCACTCAAGAAATCGCAAAAGATGAACAAGTTTTCAAAGTCAAATCAACAATGCAAGTGAAAAATGCAATCCTAAACAAGTCTAACAAATATGAATGCAAAAAGATGAAAATATTTTTGGATTTTTTGAAAATTTTATGATTTTTTTGGTTTTTCTATGCAAATAAATGAAAAACTAAGAACAAAGAAAACAAGGTTAAATCATCTCTTGAACCCTCCCCCAAACTTAAATCACACAGTCCCTTGTGTGAGAAAAATTTAGTGAAAGATTCAAGAGGGCAAAACCAAGAAAAACAAAACAAAGAAAATATGAAATGGTATATACAAGGGTTGGTGTTTGGATACCTCAGTGCCCCCCAAAGAACTGGGAGGCAAGGTCGTGGTCTGGAGATGGTAGACGGCCATCAGGAGCACTCCACTCGACTGGGTTCCTCGCTCGATCGAGCTTGCTCGCTCGATCGAGTTGTGCCTCTTCCTCTTCTTCCTAAAACCTGCTCCTGTAAGACTTAGCCAAGAAAATCATAGAAATAAAAGGTAAAGCATAAATATATAAGATAGACATGGGAATTCCTCCCAAGTGAGCTTGTTTTAGGTCTCATAGCTTGACCTTACCCCTTTTAGGCCGGGGTTGGATCTTCTAGAGGAGTGATGATCTCCTCTGTGGGGGTCATTCCTAGATATGGCTTGCATCTATGTCCATTCACTGTGAATTCCTTCCCCTCTTGATTGAGTAAGAGTGAGGGATCCATAGGGTAGAACTTCGTGAATCTTGAATGGTCCCGCCCACTTTGACCTTAGCTTCCCGGGAAACAACCTTAGCTTGGAGTTATACAAGAGCACACTGTCCCCAACCTTGAAGTCTTTAAGGCGAATCAGTTTGTCATGGGCTGCCTTTGTTCTCATCTTATAGATCATGGAGTTCTCATAGGCATTCATTCTGATTTCCTCCAACTCAAACAAGTTCATTACTCTTCTCTCTTGTGCAGCCTTTATATCAAAGTTCAGCATCTTACTGCCCATAGTGCCTTGTACTCTACCTCTACAGGTAAGTGACAATCCTTTCCATACAGCAAGTTGAAAGGGGACCTTCCAATGGGGGTTTTGTAAGCTGTTCTATAGCCCAAAGAGCTTCATCAAGTCTTGCTGCCCAATCCTTTCCTAGTAAAGCTCACTGTCTTCTCAAGAATGGCCTTTATCTGTCTATTGGAGACCTCAACTTGCCCACTGGTTTGAGGATGGTAAGGTGTAGCGACCTTGTGCTTGACTCCATAACTCTTCATCAACTTCTCAAACACTTATTGATGAAATGGGAACCTCCATCCGAAATAACAACCCTTGGGATGCCATATCTTGGAAAGATGATGGTTCTGAACAGTTTGATAACAACCTTAGCATCACAGGTTGGGCAGGGGATGGCTTCAATCCATTTGGACACATAGTCCACAGCAACCAGAATGTAGTTGTGCCCGTTTGAGGAAGGCTTGAAAGGTCCCATGAAGTCTATCCCCCATTGATGTACTTGCATTTTACATAGTTTTAGCACGTCTTTTATGCATCTTTTGCATAGTTTTAGCTTCCATTTGTATCATATCTTGTTCCTTTTCTCTTCTTATGCATTCATGTTAGCTTTAGGTTGCATTTGCATACATATGCATGTTTGGCCCTTTGAAATAGGTCTTTTGGAGCATTCTGGAGCATATTGGACATGAGGAGCATGGAGGGACTTGGCGCATGGAAGCAGCTCAACTGGACACGCAAAGGAGGAAGGGAGAAGCCATCTTGAAG